>MDKI01236176.1:0-14633 GCA_005239505.1 Nicotiana paniculata
GTGATATTTGAGGGATGGATTTTCCATGGTCATGGATCTTGTCCAAAGTATTTATTCGGAGATGGATCTTCTCCACGAGGCTGGATTAGCCTGTTTCCACATGTACTGAGCGACTGAGGTCAGTGACGCGTGTACGTATTTTGGGATGGATCATCCCTAGGCCGTTGAGCCATATACAGTATCGAGTAGTTGTGAGGTGTATCATTATCTCGAGATGGATCTTCTCCTTAGGGATGGGTCGGCCTTCCTTAGTACTGAGTGACTTCTGTCTGATGTGTATATATATTCTGGGAGGGATCTTCCATAGGCCACGCGAGCCATATACAGTACTGAGTGGGCGAGTATTTGTGAGTGGGAGTACATTGTGCATTCATATTGTTAATGAATTGGCATGTAGAATATGTCGAGGTATATATGTTAAACTTTTCGGAACTGTGTTTATCTTATCACTTGAGCTGTCTAGTTGACTGAAAGCATGCCTAAATTTCTGTACATTTATTCTGTCATGAATATGGAGGTTTAATCCGTCACTGCCTCTCAGTCCACAGGTTGGGCTTGTTACTTACTAAGGTTGTGTACTCACGTTACCCCTTGCACCTTGTGTGTAGATTCAGGTGCTAGGACCGAGTGAGAGCTGGTTTACTCTCTGGGAGCACTTCGAAGATTGCAAGGTAGCTGTACGGCGTCCGCAACCTTGTCTCTCTCCTTCCTATTAGTCATTTTTTTTAATTCTCAGTCTGGTTTATAGTAAGGGAAGAGTACCAGATTTTGTACTTCCTTTTAGTTGCTCATGACTTATGACTCCGGGTTTTGGGGCTGTATTTAAATGTTTTACCTATCTTTATGGGTTTTCAAATGCTAAAACAAAAGATTTATGAAATACTGGTTGATATTGAATCAAATGAAAGTTTTTCTCATGTTATGCATAGTGAATTGGCTAGCCTAGTATCACGATAGACGCCATCACGACCGGGTTGGTTTTTGAGTCGTGACAAGTTGGTATCAGAGCCTAGGTTACATAGGACTCACCAGTCATGAGCACGTTTAGTAGAGTCTTGCGGACGGTACGGAGACGTCTGTACTTATCTTCGAGAGGCTGCAGAACCCTTAGGAAAAATCTCACATTTGAATTCTTGTCGTGCGAATCCATTTATTCAGCTAAAAGCGTAACTCTTTGAATTCCTTTCATGTATTTGAATGCGCACGTGGGCACTCAGTATCAGTCGTGCATCGACAACTCGTGATTTCCATGGATGAGATGTGATTTTTAGCATGTTGATAATGGGCCAGTTTGGAGGACTTGAGGCCGGGTTTTGTCTGTAGGTTGACTGTTAAGATTTGATTGTGTGAATACGTGCATTTGGGGACTTATATGTCTGTTCGTGTCCTTATTGATGTGATTTTATTTCTAGATGGCTATGTGGTGAGCGTGATTTGATGGTGAGATGTAGGCATTGGCTGTATTTAAATGCAGAAGGATAAAGTGATTGCGTAATAGCTATGATGTTTTAGAAGGGTATAGAGAGAGATCAGTTTGAGGCTAAGCAGGCGGGACTAGTTCCCGTGTGGTGTCCTGAGCTAGTGTGATCCTTAGGTGTTTTTGTAGCAAGTCCTCTTTTACCAGTAATTGATATATATTACAATTTGCGTTTAGATCGCTTGTGGAAGTTAGCACGTGTTGATACCCAATTTTTCCCAAAATATTTTTAAAATTGTATATATACCTTCAAAATCATGCTTTAACAAGGATTGGTATTTTCCCATAATTTTCCTATATTTTGTCTAATTTATGCCTGTGCATGAAATTCATTTTTTATAATTAGTAGCTATTTTGCCAATTATTTTTAATTAATTTAAATTGGGTATTTAACAAATAGCCACTCTCATTTTAATTCTAGCCTAATTAAACCAACTCCCAAACCCAATTATATTAGCCTAAAACCCCTTAAAAATACAGGCCCAAAAATTTTGAGTCCAATATGATATGACCAACCCAATACCCCATTTCAATCCTGACCGTTGATCACTCAGATCAATGGTCCAAATCTCCCTTACCTTAATTAAACTAAAGGACCCCCCCCCCACCCAAACCCTTCTCATTTCCCTCACACACCCTCCATCACTCCTCTATTCTCTCCCAAATCCTCTCAACCAAACCCTAGCTCTCAAGCGCCGTCACCGGCATAAACTCCACCTTGTGATGTTTCTATGCATTCTCCGGCCTGTCCTGTCTTTCTACGCTCCATCACTCCCTCACACACCGGGTTATTGCTATCCTAAGGTCCTCAAGAGAACCAGAGGCGGTTCAACTCACACCCATGGCCTTTTCATGCCGTTCTCAGGCCACCCTTGGTTGTCCGAGTAAGATCCTTCCTTCTCCGGCTAAACCTATGGTTTCTAAGCCTGATTCTTTCTACCTCTGGGTTATCTCTATGAAAACATAACTCATCTCTTGACTCTTCAGATCTGCAATAGATCTGAGTATATTCTGAGTTATTTTAATGTTTTCCTTAAAGATCTCTCCGATTTTTCAAAAATGCCTATTCGTCTTCAAAGTTAGGGTTTCTTAACCCCTTTTCAAAATGACTTTTCCTTCTGATTTTCCGTATTATTCTATGTTTTTACTATGTTTAAACGCTTATCATGTTTTTCCCCCTTTATTTGATTTATTATGTCAACCCTAAGTTTCTTGGTCTTAAGCATGGGTTCTGAGTCTGTTCTTGCTTATTTGTTCATTTGATTCATTTGCATGAATGTTATTTATGAATTCGTTCAGAGTTTCTGTGATTTTACCTTATTAGGGTTTATGAGTCTTGCTTCATCCGCTTATATTATGTTTATTATGTTAATTCCTTTAATCAGTTCTATCTTCTCTAGTTGAATCCCTAATTTTCTGTGATTAACACTTTTTACTAATTTCCTGTGATGATATCTTTTACTGATTTCAACCTCTAAAATATTTTCTTGCCTTATTTTATGGGCGATTATGCTGCCAATCAATTTTTAAGTACTTTTCTTAATTAGAGTTTTTGAACCTAGCCTCTATGACATGTCTTATACTTCTATGTGCTGAGATTGTTTCCTTATGTGTTATATTCCAGTCACATATGGTACCTTTCCTTATTTATTACATGTCTATTACCGTTTCAAGTTAACTCCTTAATTGAAGGGAGTACTTACACTGATTTTACGATGATTGATTATGATTTCCCAATCACTGCATGACTTTGATTTTTACCTTATTCTCTACCTAGTTTCATACTATATATACATTTCTCTTTCATTCATTCAAGGCACGAGCACATTGGTTCAAAAAGCTCTCTCTCTCTCTCACTCAAAACTTTCTGCTCTCTTTCTGTGTTACTAACTATCCTGAGTTAGCCGGCTGCAAGCTAATGCTAAATATTGTGCTCTCCTGTCCCTTCACTTTTGTGTTTATTGTCTTCTTTACTGGTATGTTCTGATTTCAATTCAAGTCCCAAAAACAATAGGCTTCTTTTACTACTTCAGTTTATCATGTTTCTAATATGTTTCTATCTATGGTTTTGTTGTTCAACCTGCAACTAATATGTGTACTTTACTGCTTTATTAGCATGCTTCTGAATATGTCCAACCCCTTAGGATCAGCCTGCTTATGAACCCCCTTTGTAGTATACCTCAATGTGACTCTGCCTTACTTATGTTTTCCTGATGTCTATCATGAACCGTTTTGTGCAAAGCAGTTAGCTATCCTAAGTTGTCTGACCCTGTGTTGATTCTGAGATTCATGATATGCTGATTCCCTAAAGCCCTATAAGAATTTTCATGCTCGTGTAACTATGTGTGCACTATATGTGCTCTATGTGTCTCCAATCCTCATCATCCCTGTGTGTAGGTTTGTTCTTCCTGTTTTGGTTATGTGTTCTTTAAGTATTGATGAGTTTGGTTTTGGCTCTATGTTTGATCTGCTGTTGTTTAATTATATAACTCTCTCTTTTCAAAAGTTGTTGTATTGAATGACTCCCTCTTTTATTTCAAAAAACTATTTCAAGAAAGTCTCTTTTAACACTGTTTTCTTACTAAAACCTTTTCAAAACTATATCAAGCACTCTCACTCTACTCTTAGGTCCTTAGGTTCCGCCCCTCCTTTGTATGACTGCCTTGGGATTCCTGTGAGATCCCTCTGAACTCTGATGTACTGGGGCTGGCACTTCCACACTGCACTTACTCAATTATTATTTTGAAATCTGGGTGTTAGCACTGCCCTTGATCCCTTGAGGTCCTTAGGGAACTCTGACACATCCGGATATGAGAAATACTATGAAACATTTGGGCATTTGAGGTTATGAGAATCTGTGCCTGTTTTCAGGCTCCCTATAGTGTAACTTCTTATTTTTATTTATCTATTTATGTAATTCATTCACATTGGTTTGTAATAATTGTTGTAAACGAATATTGGGGATTCATAGTGAAAAGGAAGGGTAGTTATGTCTGTTATCAACATCAATGGGTAGAAATCATGCCTTAGGTTTACATTCCCCATGTGCGCAGTAGAATTCATGTTTAGGACCAACACATGCAAAACATATCATACATTAGATATCATGATCTTAAGTTTCATGTATACTCTTTCAGTATCACATTATTTTATCACTTAGAAATCATGCTTTAGGGCTAAATAATAGCACTAACACGAACTGTTGTTCCTGCACATTTTTGAAGTCATGCTTAATAATGCTGTAATCTTTTTGTGCATCCTGCTCTGCATATCCTGAGATCATGCTATGCATTTAGAGATCCTGCTTTAGGAACTTTGCATATAAAGCATTCTGCATTTTCTATGCGCATTAGATTCCATGTTTTAGGACCTCATTAAGTCACACCTAGCTAAGCTACTGATACATGAAAGGGACATAAGACAGTCTCACATATGATTATCATGTGTTAGTAAAACTGGTAATAACCCATGTGTCTTTGCAACACTTAGAACAACATGCTTTAGGTAAAACAACTTCTAAACTATTTTAAATAATTCTGGTAACTATTGTGCATTCCCCCACGCCTAGGCAAGCCTTAGGTAATAAACTTTTATAAAACTGGAAGACTGTTGCTTTTGTGTTTACTCCCTAATGGTTAACATGCTTAAAATCAGTAGGCAGACTGATTAGGGCCCCTGCTTCTGGGTTTATAAAATAAATATGCATATCTCTTGTATTTTGATACTCACCTAGACATCGTGTTTTAGGATCCTACTTAATAATACTGCCCCTTGTTTGTGTTTGAGACGTGCGGTTTACATGCATTATTTGTGGAGGTAAACCTGAGCCTCTTAATTGCTTCTTTCATGTTTTATCAGTTCAAGTCCTAGTTGTTCTTGCCTTCGCCTAGTATTTTCTCCTTTTAAACCTTAGGGGTCTGTCTAGAACTACCTATAGGTAGAGGTCCTAAATTCCTCCAGGTCCATTAAGAAGGGACAGGTAACAACACGCATAGAGATCGTTAAACAACACTTGGTTTAATAACTGCTAAGGGGTGGGAAAGGGTAGATATGGATATGATAGCCGGTGCGCTAATGCAGTGTAGCCCCTCTTCTGACGAGTGATTACCGGGCATTGTACTAATGTAATCCTATAGGATAAACAACCTAGAACCCCCTATCCCTTACATATGTGTGTTTAGATCATAACTCTTTCAAAACATTATATGTGTGCTTAGACCCTAAAATCTTTTAAAACTTTAGCACATATGTGTGCTTAGACTGCGAATCTTCTCAAAATCTTTATTTGTTTACCTATGAGTTTTCATTGCTTATGTGCTACATGTTTTAAAGTTCACAAAGTTTGTTTGGCCGGGAACCACAGTTGTGGACTTCGAGGGGTGCCTAACACCTTCCCCTTAAAGTAATTTCAAGCCCTTACCCTATCTCTGGTTATCCAATTTGTGTTTGTAAACGACCCTTAGTAGGTTCCCTAATGCACCTTAATTCGTTAGGTGGCGACTCTTCAATTCCCTACATACCCCTTTTCCCAAAAGGAAACGAGTTATTCCAATAATATCAAAACCTTGACTGATACGGAAGGAGAAGAAAAAGGGGTACGCGATAGCATGCGACTCTGCTAGGGATTTATCTAAGCTTTTACCATTTCAAACTGCTTTGTGAACTTGTGTTTACTTTGTTAATACTTGCGACCTTTCCCTTTCCTCCTTTATATGCAATTAATTGTTTATCGCTTCCAAGTACTTGTTCTTTTCAAAATCAAAACTGACATGTTTCTTTTTGTTTTCCTTTATAACTGCTTTTCAATCATAACTGTTATATTTACCGCTTTCATAACGTGAAAATACATGACAACATGCTTTTATTGCTCATTTGTTGTTGCATAATCATGCTCAACATCATATTCCACTCGTGCCTATACAAATCGTAAGCAACGCTTGATGAGTGGTTGCGCTATTCCATTTTATATTACCCCTAAATTCGGAAAGGCTTATTTGCGATAAAACTAGTCGATCAGCGGTGCAGTCGACGGTTCCGTGCCTTTCCCCCTCAAGTCGTCCTCTTGAGGGTACCAGTCTAAAACCCTATAGAAACCTTACTCATTTTGTTTTGTACATGCATCATGGTCAAACCTAGCCGGGTTAATGTTTCGTCCGCACAATAACCCTTTAATATAGCCTTATCCAAAAGTCCACCGGGTTTTTCATAATCCTAACGGACGAAATCATGTTTTGTGCATTTATTTGGAGAACTAAATGCCTGTATGCTAATCTAAGTGTATAAATAGTCAATTCTGGTAGGGGTAAGGGTCTAACCTTATCTATTTTGCAGAAAATGAGGCACAAAGTCCCTAGGTTCGGTATGGTCCAAAGAATACCACCACTGTTGCTGGATTGGTGGGAAGACCTTTCGCCAAGTGACAAAGACCATGTGAAGAGGCTCCTCAGAAACTTACCCTCTTTACTGGATATCCAACCAAACAACATGTTGATTGAAGCAACCACTATGTTCTAGGACAGAGAAAGCTCTGTGTTCCGTTTTGGCAACATAGAAATGACCCCCCTCTTGGAGGAGATAGGGGGCTTCGCGGGATTACCTTGGGACAGTCCAGGTTTGTTGGTGCCGGAAAATCGTGCCACTAGAGGGTTCCTGAAAATGATTGGTTTGAAAAATAACGATTATTTAGAGTGCCTGACAGAGTCCTACATACCTTTTGACTATCTCTATGAAAGATACGGCCATAGAAAATCACATCGTATCTTCCAGGACGAATTCTCGAATACTTCATTGCGTCATATTCATCGTAGGGTTTTTGTGTTCGTTGTTTGCTTCCCGGGTATGATAGTATTTCCAAGCAAAGGAGATAGGATTCACACTAGACCGGCTATGGTAGCCAAAACCTTAATGGAGGGGATCAAAGGGAAAACATATACCATTATCCCTATGACCATAGCAGACATATACCGAGCCTTGGACCGCTTCCAGAAGGGGTTCAAACACTTTGAGGGTTGCAATCTCCTACTACAGGTTTGGTTATTGGAGCATCTCCAAAGGGGTCAATATCGTTAAGAATTTCCACGAAGGGCGTGGAATGATCATATAGCCTTCCATCACCCTAAGAAAATGACGTACATCCCAAACAGGTTTGCTCAACCGGAAAATGCTATAGAATGGGAGCAGTTTTTTGACAATTTGACCGAGGACCAAGTTCAATGGATGTTCGAATGGTTCCCTACCAGTGAATTCATCATTAGATCGAGGGAGCTAAGCACCTGGTGTTGATGGGTTTAAGGGGAATATACCCTTATATTCCCATCAGGGTTATAAGATAGGCAGGTAGGAGGCAAGTTATACCGCGAGTCTCTAATATGAGCCATTACAGAGCAGATTTTCAGGATGACGACATCATATACAAATGTGAAGCTCAGCATATGTGACATCTAAAGGTTATTGTAGAAAAGTACACCATCGAGCCCGACAGATACCACGCAGGGCATGTACGCCTTTACCTATCATGGTTGGAAGAAATCATAGCAGGGATAGTTGAGCCGGGAATCGATAGAAATAGGGTCATAGACGAAGCGGCTAAGTCTCAAGTGAAATACAATAAACTGCGCAAAAGGGTTCGTGAGTCCGAGGCCGAGCATCTGGAGTAACACAAGACTGACCTGGAACTGATCAATGAGTGGAAGGAAAGGACTATCAAATCTAATGAAATGCTGGAATATTTGGAGCAGGGTTTGATGCAGCTAGAGGCGAAGACGAGGAAAAGGGTCGCCGACTGCCAGAATGCTAAGGGAAACGAAGGAGGGCATCTAACAAGGGTATACCTGCTTTTGGGCATGCACGACCTGGGAAACCTGATCGACAGAGCCAAGAAGATCGAGCCTAGGGAAGGCCCTTATGGGACCAAGTAGTCTAGGTTTCCTTTTCATTACTTTTCCAAATGTAATAAGGCCAAGTGCCATTATTGACTTTATTTCCTGCTTATTATTTTAGTGTCTTTTTGGATTCGTCTATTTTACATTAATGATATGAGGCATTTTGGCATCTAAGTTCTCCAAATCAACTTGTCGCTAGGCTTACCTCGGGCACAACAAGGCTCCCAAGTTAGGACACGATTTTATTCATGCACTATGTGTTTAAATACTGCAATATTTTCTCATGATCTTCACTGACTTGGCTACCTTTTATTTTTGTTTTGTTTCTTTCTTTTGATTATTCCCCCCTAAAGGTTGGTTCGTGCATTCTGGCATCATCATCATATCACACATGATCCAGGGTCCCTCCACCTCCTCCTCCTCCTAGTCCACCTAAAGGAAAAGGCAAAGGCAAAATGGAAGATTTGAGCAACATCAAGCAAGAAAACCCAATGACAGCTGAACGAACAGAAGCCACTGAAAATCAAGGCACTCAAATTCAGAATGAGGCTATGTCACAACTCGAGCAAAGGTTGTTGAAACTCCAAGGTGAGCTTGAGCATGTCCAGAACTTTGCAAATTTATCCTTCTCACTTAGTGTCCCAGATGTCACTCAAAATACCATACCTCCACAGAACACCCCAAACAAACAAAATCCTTCCACAACTCATCATCATACAACTCCGCCTAAAAATCAAATTATCCCACCACAGCACCAGCACAACACTTGCCATACTTCGAGAAACACCCCACTGATCATGCCTGAACCACAAAACTCCACAAATAACCACCTCCATGCTAAAACACCAGGTCATTAGAACAACCCCATATACGTGTAGACTCTACCTCACTCCACCCAACACATTTCTTACACACATGGATCCAGTGAGAAGGATATGCTCATTAATAATTTGGCCGAGGAACTCAAGAAGCTGACTAGTCGAGTTCAGGGCGTTGAAGGAAGCAAGGGAATCGAAGGGTTGAACTACGAAGACCTCTGCATACAGCCCGATGTTGAACTACCGGAGGGTTACAAACCTCCTAAGTGTGAAATGTTCGATGGTACAGGTGATCCCACGGTCCATCTGAAGACCTATTATGATAAATTGGTTGGAGTAGGAAGAGACGAGAAGATTCATATGAAATTGTTCATGAGGAGCGTCACAGGAGATGCTTTATCTTGGTACATTAGCCAAAACCCTAAGAAGTGGTCCGACTGGGTAAGTATGGCATCAGACTTCATGGACCTATTCAGGTTCAATACGGAGATTACACCAGACTTGTTCTACATCCAGAACCTTAAAAAGAAGCCCACCGAAACTTTTCGCGAGTATGCCGCTCGCTGGAGATCTGAAGCAGCCAAGGTCAGGTGTGCTCTAGAGGAAGAAAAAATGAACAAGTTTTTCGTCCGAGCATAGGACCTGCAGTATTATGAGAGGCTAATGGTGATTGAAAACCACAAATTATCTGACATCATCAAGTTGGGTGAGAGAATTGAAGAAGGTATCAAGAGTGGAATGGTCACTAAATTTGAGGTACTACAGGCCACCAACAAAGCCTTGCAGTCTGGTGGTATATCCAAGAAGAAAGATGCAGGAACGATAATGGTTGCACAGGGACCCAAATCCCTGGTGGTATGCTGAACTTCCCCACTCACCTATCAAGCACCCTCGCCCATCTATCAGTCAGCACCTCCACCAACATATCAGCCATCTCCACCATCTACATATCAGCCTACTTCTCCCAGATATTACCAACCAAATCCTGTTTATTATACCTACAACTCTCATCCATCTCACTTCCAATCACCCCCTTCTCGCTAAATTTACCGAGACATTGCCCCAACTTTGATCGCAGACCTCCTAAATAATACACTGCCATTGCTGAACCCATCGACCAGCTATATAAAAGATTAAAAGCTGCTGGTTATGTCACTCACATCCCTGCTATAACCCCTGAAAATCCATCCCAATGGGTCAATCCAAACAAGACCTGTGCATACCATTCCGGCATGAAGGGGCATACAGTTGATAAATGTATCTCATTGAAGGATAAGATCCAGTCTATGATTGATAACAAGGTCATCCAAGGAAAGGAAGCTGCTCCCAATGTTCGCACCAATCCGCTTCCAGACCATAGGGGTGTCAACATGATAGATATAGAAGAAGATTAGGACCCAGAGGGGTCGATCGGGTTAATTATAGAAGGTGATGACCCAAAGAAGCCATCAGTCACTCTTAATCCCATCATAGTCCAGATTCAGCCATTCGTAGATGTCGAGGTAACTAAGTCACTCCCATTCAAGTTTGAAAAGGCACCACCTGCAAACACACATTTGTCGTTCAAGGTTGAAGTTATGCCGCCTAAGGCACCCATTCCATTCGAAGTGAAAGTAGATGCACCAATCACAGTGACAGTGTCAACCACGCCACCTTTCAACGACAAGCCTGTACCTTAGGATTACATGGCTGAAGCAAGAAGGAAAGGTAAAGTCAAGACAGAAGAACTTGGTGATGCACAGGGGATGACAAGGACCGGCAGGGTCTATACATATGAACACTTGGTAGAATCTAGCAAGAATTCTTCCAACAGGCAGAGAATACTCAGTCGTCGATCAACTAAACAAAACTCCAGCCCAGATATCCATTCTGTCATTGCTGCAAAATTCAGAGACTCACCGGAATGCTTTGATGAAAGTGTTAAACGAAGCATATGTGCCAAATAACATAACTAGTGGAGAAATGGCCAATATGGTAAGTCAAGTACTGGAGAGTCACATGAACACTTTCCATGAGGACGAGCTTCCACCTGAAGGGCTATGTCATAACAAAGCACTGCACATCACTGTGCAATGTGGGGACTACTTCATCACCAGGATTTTGATCGACGGGGGATCCAGCGTCAACATCTGTCCGTTGACAACACTCAAGAAATTGGGCAAGGGGTTGTACGAGATCAAAGAAGGATCTATGAATGTAAAGGATTTCAACGATTCTTAGAGGTCTACCATCGATGAAATCAGTCTTTGCCTGCATATGAGACCTACATAGTTCGAGGTTGAAGTTCAGGTGATAGACATATCGGCATCCTACAATCTTTTATTGGGATGCCCGTGGATGCATGCCACTGGGGCTGTGGCATCACCATTGCATCAGTCAGTAAAATTTGAAGGGAACCGCCAGGAGGTGATCATCCATGGAGACAGAAACAATCCTATCTATAGTCGCCATACCATCCCGATGATTGAAGGTAGAAGAAGGCTGGGTGGAGAAACCTACCACCACACTGAATGGATCAATGCAGTAGAAAAATACAAATGGTGGGACAGTAAGATCGAGAGCTTACTGAACTGGAGTGGATATGATCCTGGCAGAGGACTCGGTAAGAATCTTCAGGGGATTTCCAAACCAATACAGCTGAAGCACCATGGCACCACTTTTGGGCTGGGATACAAATACACATAGAAAGAGTATGAGAATTGGTCCCCACCATGGCGCGGCCCTTACTATCCATTGGAAAAGCTGATACCGCATCTAGGCCGACATAATATGGGATTCAGAGGAAAAAGAAGCATTGACGGCCTTGAAAAATCTATTCCTGGAAGATGGTGACATGAACTGCTGTGTTATTGTTAAGGAGGATGAGGAGGAAGGCCTTACCGTCCAAGCTGTGAGTAAGGGATCATTCCTCAAGAATTGGACTGTCAGACCATCCAGGGCCCGACGAGTCCTGGGGTAGTAAGGCTCAACAAGCATTGTTTATTTCATTTTTTTCCAATGATTTCCTTTTCGCCTTTTCATTTCTCGCAGTTTCCAATAAAATCTCCAATGTTCCAAAACATTCGAAAATCACTTTTACATTTCAATGAATCTATATTTATCTATTATTATTTCTCTCATTATTTTATCTATACAACATACTATTTCATGTCTTGATGAACCAATGAATGTGACATGCAATGAGACAACGCAACAAAAGGACAGTGATTTAGAAGAAGAGGATGGAATACCCGATGAAATTATCAGAGAAGTTGAAGATTTGAAAACAAGCCTAAGTCCAATCTGGACGAAACCGAGATAATCAACCTGGGAGATTCAGAAACTGTCAAAGAAACTCACATCAGCATTCATTTATCGCCATCTCAGAAAGGGGAATACACCCAGTTCTTGAAAGAGTATGAAGACATATTTGCATGGTCGTGCGATTACATGACTGGTCTAAGTACATCCATTGTGGCCCACAAGTTGCTGACCAATCCAATGTGCCCGCCGATAAAACAGAAGCTCAGAAAGTTCAAGCCTGATATGAGTCTGAAAATCAAAGACGAAGTTAGCAAGGAAATCAATGCCAAGGTCCTCGGGATAGTTTAATATTCAATATGATTAGCCAACATCGTGCCAGTGCCCAAGAAAGACGAAAAAGTTAGGGTCTGTGTCGACTACCGGGATCTCAATCGGGCTAGTCCAAATGATGATTTTCCCCTTCCAAACATACACGTCCTTATTGAGAATTGTGCAAAGCATGAACTTCAGTCGTTCGTGGATTGTTTTGTTGAATACCATCAGATTTGGATGGACGAAGAAGATGCTGAGAAAATGGCTTTCATCACGCCGTGGGGAGTCTACTGTTATAAGATTATGCCATTCGGCCTAAAGAATGCTGAGGCCACCTATATGAGAGTTATGACCACTATCTTCTATGACATGATACACAGAGAAATCGAGGTGTATGTGGATGACGTCATCATCAAGTCCAAAAGAGCCACCGACCATACAGCAGATTTGAGAAATTTCTTTGACAGGCTGCGAAAGTACAACTTGAAATTAAACCCTGCGAAGTGTGCGTTCGGGGTTCCTGCTGGGAAGTTGCTTGGGTTCATCGTCAACCGCCGAGGGATAGAATTGGATCCATCAAAGGTCAAATCTATCCAAGAGTTACCACCGCCAAAGAACAAGAAAGATATGATGATTTTCCTGGGACACCTTAACTACATCAACCGATTCATAGCCAAGTTCACGGTTATATGTGAACCAATCTTCAAGATGCTAAAGGAAGATGTTACGACCAAATAGATCGAGGATTGTCAGAAAGTTTTCGAAAAAATCGAGGAATACTTGTCAATGCCACCAGTTTTGGTCCCGCCAGAACCAGGTAGACATTTGCTACTCTACCTTGCGGTATTAGATGAAGCTTTCGGTTGCGTTCTGGGGCAGCATGACGAGACAGGAAGAAAGGAACAGGCTATTTATTACCTGAGTAAGAAGTTCACTCCATTTGAGGCACAATATTCTCTACTGGAACGTACATGCTGTGCTCTGACCTGGGTAGCCGAGAAGCTGAGGCATTACTTCTGTGCCTACACAATATATCTCATATCAAGGATGGATCCCTTGAAGTATATCTTTCAGAAGCCCATGCCCACTGGCAAGCTGGCTAAATGGAAAATCCTGCTGAGTGAGTTCGACATTGTCTATGTGACTTAAAAAGCGGTCAAGGGGCAAGCATTGGCAGATAATCTTGCCGAGAATCCTGTGGGAGGAGAATATGAACCCCAGCAAGCGTATTTTCCCGATGAAGAAGTGTCATTCATAGGAGAAGACATTGTAGAATCCTATGACGGTTGGAGAAAGTTCTTCGACGGAGCAACCAATTTCAAAGAGTCAGCATTGGGGCTGTCCTGATATCGGAAACAGGTCAACATTACCCGGTATCTGCCAAACTCAGATTTCCCAACACCAACACTATGGAAGAATATGAAGCCTGCATCTTAGGGCTCAATATAGCTGTTGACATGAATATCCTGGAGTTGTTAGTAATTGGTGACTCACCCCTACTGATACACCAAGTACAAGGAGAATGGGTTACCAAGAATTCTAAGATACTGTCGTATCTGCACCATGTGTAGGAATTGAGAAAGAGGTTCACGAAGACAGAATTTCGGCACGTCCCCAGAATTCAGAACGAGTTTGCCGATGCATTGGACACTCTATCATCCATGATACAACGCCCAGATAAGAACTTCATTGATCCTATTCCAGTAAAGCTCCATAGGCAGCCGACATATTGTGCCCACATTGAAGAAGAAGCAGACGGAAAACCATGGTTCCATGATATCAAGGAATATTTGTCAAAGGGAGAATACCTAAAGCTTGCAAATCACACTCAGAAACGCGCGCTCCAGAGATTGTCCAACAATTTCTTTCTCAGCGGAGGAAACCTATACAGGAGAACTCCCG
>ML315537.1:0-80884 GCA_005239505.1 Nicotiana paniculata
CCCCCCACCCCCACAACTAGAGAAACGAGAAAACAGGAAGCCTATAGGGAGACTTCAAGGGTCTAGGTTGTATTATATATTATTATTTATTTATTTTTTCTTTCTAAGATGGTAATCTCGCCCTTCTTTACGTTGTGGAATTTAACCGCATTTAGATATTGATATAGGTAATTCTCAAATTCTTCCTATTAACACTTTATATTTGACTCTGAATTTGTCCTCCAGATATATAAAATCACAATGAAAGGATTGGCATCTTTTGCTTATAATTATTGGATTTTGTCGTTGCGTGCAGAGTTGTCACTTATGTATTAATCTCAAAGTCCAACTGATTTTGGTAAGGGAGCAACAAGAAGCAATACGTCAAGGGAAGGCAATTAGGAAAGGTTACAATCTGACAAGACTGGACAGGAAAAGGTTTTGTGCACGAAATAGTTTATTAACCCTAAAACTGCAACTTTCCCTCTTTAATTTATTGGTGAAGAATAATAATTAAGTAACTTTTGGATAGTTTAATTTTATTATGAAGCATTTTATTGACAGCTCAATTAATTAATACGTCCAAACTTGAACCGACACACTCATTTCACGTTATGAGTGTCAGTTTTGAGCTTTTGATCCATTAAAGTAGGCAAAATTTAGTGTGAGTTTATTAAATCAACCCGATAATTTAACAGCTCGCGTTGCTTTAATCTCAAACATCTAAAGATTTCCTATGTGGTAAAGAATTATCATTTGTTGCATTTTGCAGATGTTATGAATTATCACGGTCTGTGGTAAGGAATATACCAGGTTTGTTATTATACTTATATGAGAAATCACAACCCCTTAATTATGAATTCGACCAGTTGGCAATCACCATTAACATCATATTACATCAAAAAAAGAAAGTTTACTACGACGATTTGTGGCAGTCTATAGCAAAGAAAATTCCACCATACATCGGTCAGGATAGATATCATAACATATAGTAATTAGAAAATGCTAAATTGTGAGCTTAACATATAAATTCTTGGATCTATCAGCTTCCTCGTGCCATTTCATTTGTTCCCATGGGCCTTCATCCCTTCTACAAAAAGAATAAAGAACAGAAGATCAAATTGTAATTAAGGGAAAGCACTTTCTTAACCATATTTATGAAGAAGACAAAGTGCCTGCTTTAATTTACCATTTGTACGTATCGTTTTGGTACTATACAATATCAAAATCAGTTTCAGCATGATAAAATTGGCATATTGCAATGGTAACTAAAATGTATCTGAACTTGAACACTCCAGCTCTTCAGTTTTACTTTCAAATGGCCTGATGTTTTTGCCCTCGACACTTGAATATTCAAATATAGTAAAGATCGAGTTTAAGTTAATTATATATTTCTATGGTAGTATATAACCTGTCTTATTTTAAAAATTGCAAATCTCGCATTTTAAGGAGTCTTACCCTGTCGATATCCCCTGGATGGTGTAAAATATTCCACACTTAAACTCGATAGTAAATGGATTAGTGCATAATATTATGCAAAATAATGAAATGCTTTGTTAAAACTGGATTTAATCTTACCAAAAGATGCCGTCGGAGATAAAGTGGAAACAGAAGGAAGTTCCATGAGGTCGCTGAGTTGAGAATACATATGGTTGATGAACTTTATGGACTCTAAGTTAGGTTCCTTCATTGCTTCTTTTAGCTTGCTTAGAGCCACACAATATGCTTCCTGTCCACCAAAAAACAATTTGTTCTTAATTAGCTTATTACCAAAAATTATAGCTCTTACACATAAACCTAGTCAGAGGCGGAGCTAAGATTTGAAGTTTATGGGTTCGGAGATTCTAATCATTTTAAGTTACTGGGTTCTAAATAAATAATTTGTACATAATCAATGAATTTTTAAAGATAAATATAGGATTTGAACAAAAGCTACTAGGTTCGGCCGAACCTGTATCATGAACCTAGTAGTGTCTGCACTTAAACGTACAATATGTGCATTAAGTATGTGTGGGTTAGGATTAGAGTTGAATTCAGGATCTGAATTAGTTAGTGATTAGTGCCTCTTTTTGTATATTATCTGAATTGAAAACATTGAATTCACAGCACCTGCATGCGCTGCATCAAATATGCCTCTCATAGCATAAAGTTTGTGCACTAATAGGTATAGTTGTGATAGGGTAATTAACTAGCTATAATAGACTAAGAAGAGACAATATAGAATTAACTCAAAGAAAAAGAAAATTAAAGAGATGGCGTCTGTTGCAGCTTTATATGCTTCTATATACATACTATACAATGATTATCAAACTTGGAAAAAATGCAGAAACTTGTTACCATAAAAGTGTCCAATTCTGGTTGATCAATTGTGAGTGAGCTGCTGAGCTTCTCATCAACGGCAATGTTATTGTTCAATTTTGATTGATCCATTGTGTGTGAGCTACGCTTCTTATATTTTGCCTTTGTTTCAGCTCTTTCAATTTTGTCAATCTCACTGATACCTGAACAAACCTGCTAACAAAAATGCTCTTCTTAGATTAAAAAAAGAAAGAAAAAAAGGGGGGGAGTAATAACTAGGTTTTGAAGATGAAAGCAACATAAGCTTCGGAAAAATTAAGTAAAATAGAGTAGTAGAACAATTCATGCAAATTCACGTATTATATAGTAATAATATAAATACCTTCAAACAGTCAAAGTGAGTGTCAACCAAAAGATCATACAAAGAGTGGGAAGATATTTTCATCTTGATGACTTGTGTTTCTTCTTCATTGTTATCTTCTTCTACAGCATCTCTTGATCTAGAACTACAGTATTCCTTTGCTTCCAGCTGCTCTCCATCTCCAAAATTGTCACTTTTTGTTTCCATCTCCAATATGTATATATCTATATTATATTATACCAAAAATGCTATAGCTATAGCTACACTCAATAGTCAATAGTCCACTTTATATAGAAAAAGTAGGGTTGCCTTGAAATGATTAGTTATAGTAAATGGAAAGCAATAGCTCCAAATATTTGGAAGATACTGATTGACCCATGCATGCACGACCTATTCTATCAGTCAGATAGAGAAAGAGATAGAGAGAGAGAGAGAATATGACTTTATTTCTGCATTCATATTTTTATCTCTTTTTTGCATAGTCGAAAGGAACATTTCATGGGCTTCTTGGATTCTGGGGACCTTTGATAGTGTACTTAGTACAACTACGCTATGATGAGTCAGTTCTTACTTTGTTTTCCATGTTACAGTGCCCCTCTCTCTCTTTAATACTCTACTAGTACTACCCTTTCGCTCTTTGTTTCTTTCTTGAATTTAACCTATATAATACCAGCCAGAATTTTCACTTAGAATCGGATGCCAAGATATAAAAAGAAAAACATACGAAAATACAATAGCAATTCAACATATATTGTAAATTTATTTTTTAACTTATCGATTTACACAGTGTAACTTTTCCTGGGAAGGTATGTCAATTGTCTTTTCTTGCTTATAATTTTATATCGTAGTATGTTAATTATTTTATTGTTTATGTTGCTAATTTCACAAGTGATTACCAGTAATTGCTTTTAGGTGCGATCGAATAGTGTATAGAAGTTTAGTTTTTACTTTGAAAGCTGATCATGCATGAGAGAGAGCATTCAACTTGGTTACTGTGGAGAAACTGTATGCAATGTTCTTTTCCAAAATATGTCTTTGTCAAAAGCGTCATCACTATTTATGGATTGTTATGACAAGAATGTTATTACCACTGTTCATTGGTTCACGGGATCTCGCAGGGTCACATTCTTGAATGGGGTCCCAAATGTGCGGTTGCACTTGCACATGATTTTTCCAGGTTGTATTGCCACTCTTTCCTTCAACATTTAAGTCATTTGTTTAAACCGCGGGAAAAAAAATAATTCAAAATCATTTGTCTGGAAACTGTTTCTTCTCTATATGTACGGCAAATTTTATTCTATAATTACCATGGTAACTAAGTTAAAATTGATTTAACTTGTAGTCCCATGGCACCAAAAATATATCAGGGTTCAATTGATTTACTAAAACAACAAGAACTTGACTACTTTTTTCAAGTTTCAATAGCGGAACATTACGTAGCCTTCTATTTTCGACTATTATATCTGGTATCGATCAACTTTAATTCTGATACGAACGACCAGGAAGAAGAAGGCAGATAGCTGAAATGCAAAAGAGAAGAGCGTCTACATTCATAATGCAAAACATTTCATACTATAAGTATAATTGAATATGTTTAATTATCATTTTTTACTAATTTATTTATCATCTAATTAATTACCTGTGGTTAACTTGCAAGGACCTGACTTGCATAGAACTTAAATTATGTAAGGTCGTCTAGCTTAAATGTTGTTACTTGTAAGGTAACTATTCATGTAAAATCTCTACAATAACCAGTAACCGATAACATGATAAAAAAATGTAACTAGCTATCAGAATGCACATCTACCATGATCGAGAAAAAAATCTTTAATTTAGACAACTTTTAAAGGCCAAAAAAAGTTCGTAAAAGGATTTTCAAAAGTTTGAACAAACATATTTGGATATCAAAACGGGACCAAACATATCAAAACTAAATTTGTAATAGCAGTACCAGATGCCAGATATTCACGTACTACAAAATATAAGTAAATAGCAATAAGCATTGTTCATATGTTTTGCAACTATTCTGAAGTAGGGGAATCTTTGGCCAAGGCCTTCATATTATGTTAAGTGAACCATTAGGATATCCGAGGTGATTACGATCCTGGATAGCCTGGAAGAAGCAGAATATCTTACAGATGATCTTGAATGTCTGGTGCTGTTATGTTGATTGATTCAAAATGCAAGTCATGGACCACCATATATGATTTTGAATTGGAGTGATTCAGGGAAGCTTGGACGGTTTGAACCATAAAATTATGACTTTTGTTCCACACTTATAATGGGTTGAAAAGTTTGAAGGGGAATTTAAATGTGGGATCAGACAAATTTTGTGGTTAAGAGGAGTGAAAAAGAGCAACGGAAAAAGCTCTGTTATCTTAGCATGGTCAGCTTGACCTAGTAGGAGATCCAGCATGTTGTGTTATCAGCATATATGTGGCTAGCTTGACAACATAGGACCTCCAAGCATGTTGCGCAATTTGAGTGTTATTTGAGCGTGGTCACATGACTGTATTCAAAAAGATATTTTGATTCTTGGGATACTTTTGATTTCTAGCCTTTCCACTCAGAGGCGGACCCAAGATTTAAGCATAACGGGGGCACCATTGTCTTTAGTATGCCAATCACCAGTGACAAAGTTCGGGTGTAACTCTTTGAAATGACTATGATAATTTATCATCAAAATAAAACCGTCAATATTATTAAATACCATTAACTTGATACTAATATAACAAAAGTACATTGTCCGCTCATAGTTGAATTCGGCGCGCTTTCATATTTTGAAAACGGTCAATAATAGCATCATTGCTTATATTTACAAAGATTTCCTTCTTAAAGTAACAAACTAAACAATCATTTAAAAATGCATCACTAATACTACTACGCAATTCATCTTTGATGTACTTCATGGGTGAGAATGCTCTTTCTACCGTTGCAGTTGCGACAGGTAAAATTAAAGTCAACTTCACAATCAAATAAACAAGTGAATAAGTCTCCACAAGAATTGCCTCAACCAATATTTTTTCCAAATCACCAATTCCTTTCAAATCAGAGAACCTAGGGTCACCGTGTTGCATGTTCCATATGAAAGTGTCAAGTTGGCGACTAAGATATCGAAGCTTCAATTCACCAAACCCATCGAGATAATGCTTGGCCAATGTCATTATTCTTTCCTTATCAAAATTAGCAAATGAGTTAGCCGGATTCAATCCATCCATACCAAGAAGCAAGTTACTACTCACAACATCAAAACGATTAAGCTCCAGAAGTTGCAAATCAATCAATGCATAAAAAGCTCAACACGTAAGTGTCACGACCCAAATTTTCCTATGTTGGGTATCGTGATGGCACCTAGTCTTAAGGACTAAGTAAGCCTAATATTTATGGAATAAAAAAAATAATAATAAAATCTAATATTTTTCTAAAATAAATAATTCTTTATACATTGCATATTCCCAACACCCGGTAGTACAAGTCATAAGCTTTATAGAGTTTACTACAACTTCTAATTACAAATGTTTGGAAGTAAGCAAAAACAGTGTAAATGCAAAATAGAAAGGTGACTCCGAAGCCTGCGAGTGCAACGACAGGTTTACCTTGAGTCTCCTCGGCAAGAGTCCGCACAGATACTAACGATCAATACTTGGATCTGCACAAAAATGTGCAGAAGACTAGTATGAGCACACCACAACGGTGCCCAGTAAGTATCAAGACTAACATCGGTGAAGTAGTGACGAGGGCTAGTTAAGACACCCACTGGCCTAATAAACTAAACAAGTATCAACATAGGAATAAAGGGGAAAACGATATACACATAAAGGCTACGCAATATAGCTAACAATACAGTGAATTCGATAAAGAAGGAAAACAATAAGTATAAGCGGAAACCATGAAACAACGCAAAGACTAAATAGAACACAAACAAATCTGGAATGTAAATATACAACACGGACAGGTAATGCCTCAACAACTTCAACCACTTCTACATCAAATTCATAGTAATCTTTACGAGGTTCCGAACCTCGGACAAATCACCATTTACGGGTCCCAATATTCGAACCCTAATACTTGGCATCTTGCGCCCTCATTCGAGTGCTAACTGCACAGACGACTTATGTTTCAATTGGGTCATCTCCACCCATACGGTGAGTACAACAAGAGTATCTATACTTGACAACAACAAGGATCCCTAAATTCATTACTAGTCTTAACTAAGTGTATGCTTGTGCAGGTGTCCTAACATGATTCAACGACCCATAAGTATAAGGAAAGAAAAAGGCAACACGTACATTGTCATCTCACATATTTCCACACGAATAAACTCACACCGTAAGTGTTCCGCTACACAATATCAACAACAAGGAATGCCCACAGGCCAACACAAGTATCACAAACAATCCCTGACATAGCCCACCTTGTCTCGCCATGTGTGCAATAGTAAAGTATATGCCCGCTTTGTTTCGCCACACGTGCATAAGCATGTTCCCACCTTGTCTCGCCACATGCGCAACCCTCAATATTATATCCCATCTTATCACGCTGCATGTTCAATATCAATAGTAAACACGGCACGGCAGAAAACTCGTGCAAATCCCCATATCAACAACTACACGGCAGAAACCTCGTGCATCACCACAACAAGTACAACAACAACAGTGGCAGCAGTTCAAGATACAATAAATACATCAAATCAAGAACCTTCGATCACAAGATAGGCAAAACTAGTTCACGAGAAATAAACATAATAAGGAAACCTAGGCATATTAAGAATCGCTCAACAAGGAAGGAAAATAGCATATAACAGTCGCACCTAAATGCACGGGTTAACAATAAGAAGTCAACACGAATCCGATAACTCTATTTACGGGAAAGTCAACTAAGATATAATCTATCCAAACTTCCTTTAAGGTTGACAGTTCCAAGGGTATTCAACAATTTCATTTAAGGACAAGAAACGTAAAAATAATCATAACCTCAGTTAAGACCAAACCACTATAGAATGAGATGAAGATAATTACAATTAGAGATAGGCAGTTAAGAAGACATAGCATCACAGTAAAAAGGAGATAAAGTCTTCAGATAAGTCAATTAGGAGTCAAATAGGCAATAGGAGTAAATCCAAAAGTAAGAAATTCTACATTTAAGCAAATAAAGATAAAGCTAGAAATTAGGAAATTCAATCATGCCAAGAATAATTCATACTCGGCGAATATAAGGACCTAAGATTTCTAAAGGGTCAACTTTCCACAAATAAGTTCGAGCACGCACTCGTCACCTCGCGTACACGGACTACAATCAACATAGAAGACTCAAATCCTAAGGGGTAATTCCCCCACACAAGGTTAGGCAAGATACTTACCTCAAAGACGATAACCCGACACTCTAAAATGAACTTCTCGGCGAAAAGACCTCCGGACGGCTCAAAATCAACTAAAACAACTTCAAAATACACATAAAACTTGTAAGGAACTATTTCGGATAATAAAGTCTACATCTTTAACAAATTCTAAAAATAGGTCCAAAAGTCGACCCTCGGACCCGTACCTCGGAACCCAGAAAATTTTACAAAATCCGATTACCCATTCCAATACGAGTTCGACCATACAAAATTTTACCAAATTCCGATACCATTTCATCCTTCAAATCATGAAATTTCGTTTTGAAAATTTTCTTCAAAACGAACATTTTCCCTGACTAAAAACACAATTTAAATGATAAAAACAAGGACTAATTCATGGAATATATATAATTCAAGACGAAGAACACTTATCCAATCGAATTGTGTGAAAAACCGTCAAAGAATCGCTCAAAACCGAGCTCTACAAGTCAAGATATAAATAAAATGGTCTAACCCTCATTTTTGGATTATATTCTGTCTGCCCAGGCATTTATGCATCGCGATCGCGAAGAAGGAATTGGCTACTGCCCAAAAATGCACTACGCGATCGCGGACTTATGCATGCGATCGCAGAAGAAGAAGGGAAGGGCCTACGCGATCGCGAGGGCCTTTACGCGAACGCGAAGAAGGAAAAGGAAGGTAGCCCAGGCTGCTCATCACGAACGCGACAATGAGCACGCGATCTCGGAGGTTGAAGATGCAAGGCTATGCGATCGCGTGGGCCTTTACGCGAACGCGAAGAAGAAAATTGAGGAAGTCGGCAACAACACATCGCGAACGCGTGAGGCTGTTCGCGATCGCGAAGAAGAACACCAGCAGCAAAAAATAACAGTTTAAAAAGTAGGAGGAATTGACCCGTAGCCCTCCCGGACACACCCGAGACCCCCGGGACCCCGTCTAAACACACAAACAAGTCATATAACCTAACATGGACTCGCTTGAGCTTTCAAATCACATAAAACAACACCAAAATGATGAATCAAACTAAAAATGAAACTTATGAATTTTCAAATCTTCAAATATCAAAACTCGAGCCGAAACCCATCAATTCAACCCGAAATGACGCCAAATTTTGCAGACAAGTCATAAATGACACAACGGACCTACATCCACTCTTGGAATTCCATTCCGAGCCCGATATCAAAATTTCACCTATCGGCCAAATTCGCCAAAATTCTGACTTTAGCCAATTCAAGCATAAATCTACCATAGACCTCGAAAACATATTCCGGACGAGCTCCTCAGCCCAAAATCACCATATGAAGCTGCTGACATCATCCATAACTCGTTCCGGAGTCGTTTACACAAAAGTCAAACCTCCGGTCAACTTCCATCGCTTAAGTTTCCAAAACTGAAATTTTTCCTTCCAATTTGACTCCGGATCATCCGGTAACTGAATCCAACAACGCACGCAGGTCGATATACACAATGTGAATCTGTTTAAGACCTTATGCCACCAAACGGAGCTTGAAATCTTAAAAAACCGGTCGGGTCGTTACATTCGCCCCTCTTAAACAAATGTTCGTCCTCGAATGTGCCAAGATTCGCCTCGAGCTCATCCAATCACTGAATGCACACTTCCAACACACACCCGTGGATGATCCCACATCACCCCAACTCACATAAGCCTGATGACTCCATCACAACTGCAATTTAGCCTTTCTATCACCACTGGTAAGCCTCATACCTCAATTTCTCACCTTCTACTCATTTCCAAAATATCTTATTCTAAATACATACTGGCATTAGCCTCAACTAACTACATAAACTCATGACCATAACCACAAGGTACGACCACACAACATAACACACCACCATAGGTCCTTACTAACACTTCTGATCATAATAGCTGTCCGAAATCAATGCAGCGCCGATAATTCGCCTCATATACGATATAACTCTATTTCAAACCTCCATCACACTGGTAATAATACAAGAAACACGAGGACCTCATACTTTGACACCCGAATCACCAAGCCACAACTAATACCACCGGGCACACCCCCGTAAGTTAAAACTCAAGGAGCACAAAACGAAATGATTGAATATCAAAAGAGGAACACATAAGGAAACTATCAAACAAGCCCGACAGGCACAACTCTTTATCAATGCTAACCTACAAAACAATATAACAAGGAAAGAATCAAAGCATATAAACAAATCACAAGGACTCCGT
This sequence comes from Nicotiana paniculata, assembly GCA_005239505.1. Lineage (NCBI taxonomy): Eukaryota > Viridiplantae > Streptophyta > Magnoliopsida > Solanales > Solanaceae > Nicotiana > Nicotiana paniculata. The sequence continues at coordinate 10,213 of ML315537.1, forward strand.
CCTGATATAACATCTATCATGGTACACAGCCCGATTCAAACACTTTAAATCACACGGAAACACGAGGGCTTCGCCCTCAACTCTAAGTCACAAATAGGATATATATATCCCACCAACTGGAACTTTTCACTAGATCACTTCCTTCCAAAAAAATTACAACGCATACTGGCCCTCACACCGGTGGAGCATAAGAATCGCATCTCGTAACCACTATACTCAGGAATCATATCAAGCCTACCGTACTGGACAACAGGAATTTACTACTAGTCTCATATGTCTCAATAATGAATAGAAACAAATAATAGACATGGGCTACCACTCACAGAATATCCCAACAGGAGCAAACACGAAAATATAGTGCAAAGCATGTAACACACTCATAAACAAAACAACAAATGAGGGAACTCGTCCCGACCAGCAGAGCTATAATGAATTACAAATGGTGCCCCTATGTAACAAAACAAAACACACTTGTACTATAACATCTGGCACAACGGCCTCTAGCCTACTATACGAAACACATCAACGGGCCAGACCTCCCCCTCTTGGGCGCCCTTTACTCACCTGAATGCCCTGTTGTAACACATTTTCCTGGAGCCTGGGACAATCTCTCACCCTGTAGCTGATATCTCCACACTCAAAACAACCTCTCTACTGACGTGGTTGTGGAAACTGTGCGGTACGAGTACTCTGAGACCCATAAGTACCTGAAACTCCATGCGAAGCCGGTAATGCAAATTGAACTGGCTGACCCATAAAACCTCTACCGTGTCATACCCTATCTCCATAATAAGGACCAGTAGATCTCTCCGGCCTACGAGGCCTCCTCACCTGTCTTCCCTCTCTCTCCTGACCTCGTATGTCCTCTCTCTCACAGCCCCGCCTGACATCTCTCTCATAATCCTGCCTGCCATCTCTCTCATGATCCAGCATGCCCTCAACTCTGCGAGCAATCCCTACCACCTGCTGAAATGAAACATCCGACTCTAACTCCCGAGCCATGCTGAACCGAATATCACGCCTGAGTCCCTCAATGAATCTACGAACACGCACTCAAACTGGAGCAACCATAGCAGGTGCGTGCCTGGCCAAATTACTGAATCTGGCGGCATACTCTAATACTGACATAGTGCCCTGGTGCAGCTACTCAAACTCTGTGCGCCATGCATCTCGGAGGGACTGAGGTACAAACTCGCTCAAGAACATCTCTAAAAACTGACCCCATGTAAGTGAAGCTGACTCAGTCGGGCTACCCAACTCATATGCCCGCTACCACTGATAGGCAGCTCCCCTGAGCTAAAACGTAACGAAAGAAACCCCTCTCGTATCCACAATCCCCATAGTACGAAGAATGCGGTGGCACTCCTCCAGAAAACCATGGGCATCATCTGTCGCCAATCCAATGAAGGTAGGAGGGTGGTACTTCTTGTACCTCTCAAGTCTAAGCTATTCTTCCTCAAATGTTGCTGCCCTAACCACGGGCGGAACTGGGACCACAGGCTGTGCTGCTATGAAACCCGGGACCTGACCAACATGATTTCGCTGCTCTGGAGTGTGGGCGACGGGAGTCTGAGCTGCTCCCCCGCTCCGTGAAGTAGTTGGTGCACCCGGAATCAACCCCGCCTGAGTCAAGGTACCAATCATATCCCAAAACTGTGACAAGGTCTCCTGAAGTCCGGGTGTAACAACAGGCGCCTCCGGTGCCTGTCCCTCAACTGGAACTACTGGCGGCTCCTCAATGGCTGCTCTGGCAGGTGCTTTATCTGCGGCACGTGCCCCTCGTCAGCCTCTGCCCCTGGCGGCATCTGCTCCGGGGGTAACATCCTAAGAATCTGCAGCTCGCGTCCTCACCATCTGTGAGAGAATGGAATGATAATTTCAAACTTCAAGATCAATGAACTCGCACGATAGGAATGAAGGAAGTGAAGTTATCCTAATAGTTCGGTAGCCTCTCGAAGATAAGTACACACGTCTCCGTACCGATCCGCAAGACTCTACTAAACTCGCTTACGACTCGTAGCACCTATGAACCTAGAGCTCTTATACCAACTTGTCACGACCCAAATTTCCCTCTGTTGGGTATCGTGATAGAACTTAGTCTTAAGGACTAGGTAAGCCTAATAGTTGTGGAATAACAACAATAATAATAAAATCTAATATTTTTCTAGAATAAATAATTCTTTATACATTGCATATTCCCAAAACCGGTATTACAAGTCATAAGCTTTATAGAGTTTACTACAACTTCTAATTATAATTGTTTGAAAGTAAGCAAAAACAGTGTAAATGCAAAATAGGAAGGTGACACCGAAGCCTGCGAGTGCAACAACAGGTTTACCTTGAGTCTCCTCGGCAAGAGTCCGCACATCTATTAACAATCAATACCTGGATCTGCACAAAAATGTGCAGAAGAGTAGTATGAGCACACCACAGTGGTGCCCAGTAAGTATCAAGACTAACCTCGGTGAAGTAGTGACGAGGACTAGTCAAGACACCCACTTGTCTAATAAACCGAACAAGTATAACAATAGGAAAAAGGGGAAAACGATATACACATAAAGGCTACGCAATATATCTAACAATACAGTGAATTCAATAAAGAAGGAAAACAATAAGTATAAGCGAAAACCACGAAAAAACACAAATATTGAATAGAACACAAACAAATTTGGAATGTAAATATACAACACGGACAGGTACTGCCTCAACAACTTCAACCACTTCTACATCAAATTCGTGGTCATCTCTACGAGGTTTCGAACCTTGGACAAATCACCATTTACGGGTCCCAATATTCGAACCCTAACACTTGGCATCTTGCGCCCTCATTCGAGTGCTAACTGCACGGATGACTTATGTTCTAATTGGGTCATCTCCACCCATACAGTGAGTACAACATGAGTATCTATACTTGACAACAACAAGGAGCCCTAAATTCATTACTAGTACTTAACTAAGTGTATGCTTGTGCAGGTGTCCTAACATGATTCAACGACTCATAAGTATAAGGAAAGAAAAAGGCAACACGTACATTGTCATCTCACAAATTTCCACACGAATAAACTCACACCGTCAGTTTTCCGGTACACAATATCAACAGCAAGGAATTCCCCCAGGCCAACACAAGTATCACAAACAATCTCTGAAATAGCCCAACTTGTCTCGCCACGTGTGCAATAATAAAGTATATGCTCGCCTTGTTTCGCCACACGTGCATAAGCATATTCCCACCTTGTATCACCACATGCGCAACCCTCAATCTCGTATCCCGCCCTATCATGCCGCATGTTAAATATTAATAGTAAATACAGCACGGCAAAAACCTCATGCAAATCCCCATATCAAAAATCGCACGGAAGAAACCTCGTGCATCACCACAACAAGTACAACAACAACAGTGGCAACAGTTCAAGAAACAATAAATACATCAACTCAAGAACCTTCGGTCACAAGATAGGAAAAAATAGTTCACGACAAATAAACATAATAAGGAAAGCTAGGCACATTAAGAACCGCTCAACAAGGAAGCAAAATAGCATGTAACAGTCGCACCTAAATGCGCGGGTTAACAACAAAAAGTCAACACAAATCCGATAACTCTATTTACGGGCAAGTCTACTAAGGTATAGTCTATCCAAACTTCCTTTAAGGTAGACATTTCCAAGGGTGTTCAACAATTTCATTTAAGGACAAGCAACGTGAAAATAATCATAACCTCAGTTAAGACCAAACCACTATACAATGAGATGAAGATAATTACAATTAGAGATAGGCAGTTAAGAAGACATAGCATCACAGTAAAAAGGAGATAAAGTCTTCAGATAAGTCAATTAGGAGTCAAATAGGCAATAGGAGTAGATCTAAAAGTAAGAAATTCTACATTTAAGCAAACAAAAATGAAGCTAGAACTTAGGAAATTCAATCATGCCAAGGATAATTCATACTCGACGAATATAAGGACCTAAGATTTCTAAAGGGTCAACTTTCCAACAATAAGTTCGAGCACGGACTCGTCACCTCGCGTACACGGACTACAATCAACATAGAAGACTCAAATCCTAAGGGGTAATTCCCCCACACAAGGTTAGGCAAGATACTTACCTCAAAGACGACAACCCGGTACTCTAAAATGAACTTCTTGGCGAAATGACCTTCGGGCGGCTCAAAATCAACTAAAGCAACTTCAAAATACACATAAAACTTGTAAGGAACTATTTCGGATAATAAAGCCTACATCTTTAACAAATTCTAAGAATAGGTCCAAAAGTCGACCCCTGGGCCTGCACCTCGGAACCTGGAAAATTTTACAAAATCCGATTACCCATTGCAATACGATTTCAACCATAAAAAATTTACCAAATTTCGATACCATTTCGTCCCTCAAATCATGAAATTTCGTTTTTAAAATTTTCTTCAAAAAACCAACATTTTCCCTAACTAAAAACACAATTTAAATGATAAAAATAATGACTAATTCATGGAATATATATAATTCTAGATGAAGAACACTTACCCAATCAAATTGTGTGAAAAATCCTCAAAGAATCGCTCAAAATCGAGCTCTACAAGTCAAGATATGAATAAAATGGTCTAACCCTCATTTTTGGATTATATTCTGTCTGCCTAGGAATTTGTGCATCGCGATCGCGAAGAAGGAATTGGCTACTGCCCAGAAATGCACTACGCGGTCGCGGACTTATGCATGCGACCGCAGAAGAAGAAGGGAAGGGCCCACGCGATCGCGAGGGCCTTTACGCGAACGCAAAGAAGGAAAAGGAAGGCAGCCCAGGCTGCTCCTCGCGAACGCGACAATGAGCACGCGTTCGCGGAGGTCGAAGATGCAAAGCTACACGATCGCGTGGGACTTTACGCGAACGCGAAGAAGAAAATTGAGGAAGTCAGAAACAACACATCGCGAACGCGTGAGGCTGTTCGCGATCGCGAAGGAGAACACCAGCAGCAGAAAACAACAGTTCAAAAAGTAGGAGGAATTGACCCGTAGCCCTCCCGGACACACCCGAGGCCCCCGGGACCCCGTCTAAACACACAAACAAGTCCTATAACCTAACATGGACTCTCTCGAGATTTCAAATCACATAAAACAACACCAAAACGGCGAATCAAACCAAAAATCAAACTTATGAATTTTCAAATCTTCAAATATCAAAACTCGAGCCGAAACCCATCAATTTAACCTGGAATGATGCCAAATTTTGTAGACATGCCATAAATGACACAACGGACCTACATCCACTCTCGTAATTCCATTCCGATCCCGATATCAAAATTACACTTATCGTTTAAATTCGCCAAAATTCTGACTTTCGTCAATTCAAGCCTAAATCTACCACCGAACTCGAAAACACATTCCGGGCGCACTCCTCAGCCCAAAATCACCATATGAAGCTGTTGACATCATCCATAACTCGTTACGGAGTCGTTTACATAAAAGTCAAACCTCCGGTCAACTTTCATCGCTTAAGTTTCCAAAACTGAAATTTTTCCTTCCAATTTGACTCCGGATCATCCGGTAACTGAATCCAACCACGCACGCAGGTCGATATACACAATGTGAAGCTGTTTAAGACCTTATGCCACCAAACGGATCTTGAAATATTAAAAAATCGGTCGGGTCGTTACAGTAAGTGATGTGAATAAGTAACACTAGAAGGCCTACGCTTCGACTTTCCAGGAATATAGAATTCTCCATCTTGGGTACCAAAATATCATGCTATGCACAAAATGAATATACTTCATGCATAAATGGTTTCCATCCTTCATCTCTCATTTCTTGCAACCTTTCCTTTGTGATATCAAGAAATACCATGGCATTGACAATATCTTGCTCTTTCTTCTGTAAATATTTTCTCAACTCGTTTGACATTATCAACACTTTCAACATTAAGTGAAGCAAGAAAATAAATTTAAATGCTTTAATTTTACTCGAAAAAGCTTCTGCTTGCAACCTATCATTAACATCACATTCACATTCAATCACCCCAAGCACATGAACAATTGAAGAAAATAAAATAACAAATTTATCCGATGTGACCTCCAACGAGTGTCGCCTGGCCTTTGAATCCATCGCTCTTGATTTAATCATTTCCCACTTTAAATTCCACCACTCTCTAGCAATTTCTCCAACAATTCTGCTTGATATTCCTGAAGTTGATCTCTACGCTTAAAAGAAACTCCAATCACATCAACACATTAGTAACAATAGCAAAGAAAGTCTCCACCTCCTTGTGTTTTTTAGCAACAGCTACAAGCATCAACTATAATTGATGAGCAAAATAATGAACAGAATATGCCGATGGAGTTTCTTGCAAAATTAAAGCTTTAAGACCATTAGTCTTTCCCTGCATATTAATAGCCCCATCATAGCGTTGTCCACGTATTTTGGATAGACTTAATGAGTGTTTCATTAGCAAAGAAAGTACTGCTTCTTTCAACGACTTTGCAGATGTATCACTAACACGAACAAGATCAATAAATGGCTCGTTCACTTGGCCTTTTTTTCAACATACCGCAAAGCAAGGGCCCTTTGTTCGTAGTGTGAAATATCCTTGGACCCATCAACTAATATCCCAAAATAATCTCCATCCAGGTTATCAATTATAGCTTTCACGGTCTCTTGTGCACAAGCACTCACAATATCCTTTTGAATTTTTGGCGAAGTCATCATATCATTTTCTGGAGCATGTTTTAATATGGCTCTATCTATATCTGGAAGCCTATTTCCAAGCTATTCCAAAAGCCCCAAAAAAGGCCTTTATCTTTTGAAGATTCACTTTCATCGTGACCTCAAAAAGACAATCCAAAGTCCAAGAGAAACCTTGCAATATCGATTGAGGCATTTAAACAAATTCGATATTCACTTTTTTGTTTCTCATATTGCTTTTCAAAAGCAGCTTGAATTCATTTGACAAGTCTAGAATTTTGTTGAAACACTTATGGTGGAGGTTATTTACTTTACCAACATGTAGACCAAATCTTTCGGATCCTTTATTTCAAGCCTTAAAGTCGTTTTTCTGAAATAGTCACTCGTGCTTCCATGAACGTAATCATTTTTTAATAAATAACAACATAAACAAAATGCGGCATCTTTCTTCACACTATACTCTAAACATCTAGAATGTGAATCTTTAAACCAACTTCGACTAAATTGGCGCATTTTCTTCCCAAATAAAGTTTTAGAAAATTTGTGATCAACTGGTTGGCAAGGCCCTCTTTGGATGTAGTGTCTTCTCACTTCATCCCGTATTCTGGAGCTATATCTATCAATGGGTATTCTATCCCCGGGGGTCAGGATTAAGTGATTTCACATCAAACTCCTCTACAAGATGGGAGAAATTGTCTCTAAAATTAGAACTTGGTTAAGAAGAATTAAACCTCGTCAAAAACATGTCCATCTCAATTCACATCAACAAAACTTCCTACAAAGTAACAATGTCAAGCAAAATAATATTTTTAATATGATTAATCACACTCTTTATATTAATACTAGAATAGAAGTATATATAATAGAGGAATCACACTCCTTATATCAAGAACAAAGCAAATATAATATTTCTAATAAGGGAATCACACCCTTTCCATCAAGAACAAAGCAAAAAAATATTTCTAATAGGGGAATCACAACCCTTCCATCAAGATTAAAACAAAGAAAATATTTCTAATAGGGGAATCACACATTCACACCCCTTCAAGCACGAACAAAAGCAAATTTAATATTTCTAATAGGGGAATCACAACCCTATATTTTATTATAAGTCATAACTATATTATTATTATCTTAAAGATAGAAGTAACACTTACCAATTTGTGAAAGGTATCCTTCAAATCCAAATACAACTTCGTTTCAAATCATCCACTTCACTGAAACAATATTTCAAATAGCATTAGCACAAAATCTTCATATACCTATAAAATTAATTTTTAAGATAAAAGAATTAGCAAACCAACTAAAGATTTAACATCATGTAAATGTGCACCATGATTTTTGTCTAAATTAATAAAGTACGAGTTCTTTTTTCTGTTCTGAAACTGAATAATCACTATTAAAACTTAAAAGTTAGTAATTTTCAATTTGTTCTGCCTCCACAAAATTTCCTTGCAAACTGAAAATAAGTGTAGCATAGATTTTATAATAAGACTTAGGCAGAGAGATCTATAGCGAGAAGGAAAGAGAGAAAAATTGGTAATCTAGGTCTAAATCAAAAAAATCAAAAAAACAATATTTGTAAAAAGAAGAAAAACTTACTCAAATAACTAAAGATTTGAAGAAGAGTCTCCATCACCTAATAGAACTTTGGGATTCGAATTTCAAAAATCAAAGGGATGCAAAGAAAGTGAAGAACTAAAGAAAGTTGAAGTTAAAAGGAGGCGGAGAAGAGAACGTTTGTTTCAGGAAAAAAAAAGGGTTTGTTTAATTGTTCTTTGTTGGAGTTCGGACCTTTGAGGGGGTTAAAAATATTAAACTAATTAAGTTTTAAGTTGACTATTATATAAAAGTATTAAACTATAACTAAAATCAAAAAAGATAATATAAAAAAATTATTCAGTTGAATACTAAGTAATTAAATAATCATTCAATTTTTTTTAAAAAAAGTAATATGGACTGTAGGACCCCAGATTCGAACCTGGGACGTCAAGCAAAAGAAGGTTGTTGAGCACTTCCAAAAACCAACTCTTTTGTCCAGCCTTTGTGACTTAGGGGGGCCGCATTAATTATTTAAAGGGGTCCTTCCTGTATTAAAAGATATATATAAAAAATATATATATATACAATATTTTTGTCGAGGCCAAGGGGTTCCGGGGTCCGCCTCTGTTTTCACTACAAGAAAAGATAAATTACTAACGAATAAGGACATCACAGTTACGTTTTTGCATATTGAGATATTAGTAAACCTCTTTTGAGATGAATTCGACCTCTTGGTTCGAGTTTGACTCATGATTGCATGTTTTCAAGAGTTGAGATTATTTAGGGTAATATTCTTTTTGTTTCTTTATGTCTTGAGTTCTGTTTTGTTCTTCTTTGGAGGCAATCAAGTTAGTATGTGTATATGGTAGAAATTAGGGCTACCCGATTTCACTATTTGGTCGAGATATAAATGTTACGTTGAAGAATTAGGATGTCGCGTCCGAAATCGAATCCTTTTTTCAGATCGAGGTCGACATCAATCGAGGCCAGAAAGAGACAAACTCCGAGTAATATCGGCATAGCTTTATAACGGAAATAGTGAGATATCCGCGATTGGTCGAGGATCATGGCATGAATCTCGGAATGGATCAAATATGTGGCGGTTAATCAGCTGTAAATACGATTTCCTACTATAACTAGAAGTGTATCTTAATCAGGACTCCTCCACTATATAAAGAGGAACTCTATTCATTTGTAAACATCATATCTTAGTGAAAAAAATATACACAATCGTTTCTTTCTTGCTATTCATTTAAATTGTTGTTCATCTGAATTATTTTGTTTTGTATCGTTCTTACTATATCACCTCGAGACTACTTCAATTCGAGGTCGAGGTTTTTTGCTTACACACTGGTTTGATTTATTTTATAGTCTAATTCATCTATTTATTTTCTCATTTATCAATTGGTATTGGACGAAATCACATACCCTTAAAACCACAATACAAGTTTAATTGTTATCCAAATTTTAGGGTAAACAGTTTGGCGCTCACCATGGGGCTAAGGATAATACTGATTATTCAATACTGATTCCGATAACACACTTTATTTTACGCTTGTTCTTGTCAAGTATCTTTTCTTTCAGGTTAAAACATGTCAAACTCAATAAACACACCACACATGGTGACAATTGCCTCAGATTTCACGACGAGAACGACAATGTAATTGCACCAGAGGTTGAAGTGCCACAAGTTGATCCCGGGGGAGCACCGGTTACCAACCAGTCAACGTCAGTTCGCACGTTGCTTTAAATGTAGACTTGGGCGCTGTTGATACCCAATTTTTCCCTCAGTTCACACGTGCATATGCGTCATCATTTTATATATATATATATATATATATATATATACACACACACTTTCAAATAGTGTATATGCATCATCATTTGATTTATAAGCATACACAAGTATTTTTCATAATTTTTAAAGACTTTAAATCGATTTATTTATGCATTTCATTATATAAATATCCAGTAATTATCCTCCAAATTATTTTTTATGATGATTTAATCATCTAAACTTATAATTTCTCCAGTAATTATCTTCCAAATTATTTGTTATGATGATTTAATCATCTAAACTTATAATTTATATCCAATATATATATATATATATATATATATATATATATATATATATATACTTTCAAATAGTGTATATGCATCATCATTTGATTTATAAGCATACACAAGTATTTTTCATAATTTTTAAAGACTTTAAATCGATTTATTTCCGCATTTCATTATATAAATATCCAGTAATTATCCTCCAAATTATTTTTTATGATTATTTAATCATCTAAACTTATAATTTCTACCAACATAATTTTTTTTTTAAAAAAAAATAGTGTATTTTTTATAATTACCTTTGCATTTTAGGGCTAATTGCACATTTTGCAATAATAGCCCATATGTATGGATAATTACATTGTTTATGAAGAAAATGATTTTTTAAATTTTTATAATGTTAAATAATTATTTTTAATCATTTTTGTGCACAAATGATATTTTTTATTTATTAATTACTTTTGAAAATTATTTATTTGTTAAATGTTGGTATTTAAAAACTAGCCTAAAAATCCACCTATTTTCAGACCAATTACTGGCCCAAAATCTAACACCCTAGCCCAAATAATCCCCAACCCAACCAATTAAACCAACCCGACCCAAGACCCCAGCTAATCGTGGTTGTTGATCTCTGAGATCGACGGCCCACATTATTCCCTCCCTTTTAATTACCCTAAACAACTCTTAACCCTAACCATTCTCACCACCCGCCCCCCCTAAATCCTCTCTACTCTCTCTTATTCTCTGAGAAACCCTAGCCGCCGCCTCTCAAAACCCTTCCCTAATCCCTCTTCTAATGGGATTTCCCTCTCATCTACTTATCATATTAGTATGTTTCCGCTATTGGTTGATTCTCCATGGTATTACCTAGTACTTGCCTAAACATGTCAAGTATTACCACTTTGATTCTGTCCGATTGACTCCCATCTCTTGAATCTGGACGATATTCCGTCTATACATGTTTATTCTACGTCGTGTGAGTCCGATTTTATTTATATTTTGTTGATTCTCACTTACCCTAAAACTAGGGTTTACAGATTTTCTTCAAAATTGGTTCAAGTCTTTGATTTTGAGTGTTCTCTTTTCTATATTCGTCCTATTATGTTTGAGTTTGATTTTATTTTGTTTAGATTCTGTCGATTTTTCACTTGCCTTAAAAGTTAGAGTTTTCAGATCTTGTTTTTCTTAATTAGTTCGATTCACTAATTTGTTGCTATTTGTGTCTCTATTCATCTTTGTGTGTGAATATTCCGTTAATATTTTATTTTTCGTAAAATTAGGGTTTACTTATTTTTTCCCTAAATCTGATTTTTATTTTATTTTGCATGATAATACTTCTTATTTGTGTTTGATTTTACACTCTTCCTTATTTACTTGTTCGGTCTCTGTCACTATATAAACCCCTCCTCATTCCCCTTTAGGACAGACTTGGAAACGCTAGAATCTCACTAAATATTTAAAGCTTTACTTTGTTATTTCTTCATTATCCCGTTATATACTTTGGTTCTTGGTCGGCTGAAAGCCAAGGCCACTAAATTATGGGTTCTTGCTTCTCGTTGATGTTCAGAACTCTGTGAACTTTTATTCTTTCTTGTATTTTCGCTTAATTGGTGAATTACTGAACCTTTGTAATTTGGTTCCTATGTATCTGCAATTTGCATGTGTCTTCACTTCTGGAGTTCGTTAGTTTAATGAGTCTTCTGGGTTGTTTTGTGTGCGATTCTGTTTATTTTACTCCAATTTTTAGGTTTCCTTAACATTTAACGTCATGGTGTTGATAGCTCAAAGCATGTCTAAACTTGATTCGAGTAAATTAGATTTTTCTCAAGTCTAATTAGCTAGTGTGTTATGAACTACTATTGTGTGTGACCTTTGCACTTGTTAGCATCTCTTTGGTATTTAATTCTGCTTAAGGTTGTCCATTCTGTTATTTGAACATGCTCCATCTGCATAATTTGGACTTCCTTTAGTTAATTGGTCTATTAGGTCAAACCTGAATGCTTACACTTACTGTATGACATGAGTTTATCTTCCCTTTCTGTTCTGAATCTCTATGATTGCAATCTTGCATATGTAGTATTTTTTAATTCTGTGTCAAGATCTTGTTCTATCAAACATGAGTAGTTCCCAGTAAATACACCCCTCAGCATGTCTTGATTCACTTGATTCACCAGTAGTTGTCATAATTTGTGCTTCCCTATCATGTCTAAATGTTGTTTTGTTGCCTGATGTGAAGTTAACATGGCTATCTTATGACATTGGGATATATACTTAGCATAATATGGACCTTTAGGTTTTCACTTATTTGGTATTATGTATCTTGCATGATGATCTTTGTCAATCCTACAAACTGGTTATTTTCCTAACTCTTTCAATATGTGACTGCCTATGTGTTAAGTGTTGAACCTGTTTCTAAGTCTTTACTAAGCTTTTTTTAAATCCTGTGACTTGTTCGATTATCTACTATATATCCTTAATTTGGTCGTGTCTATTTAAATTATAAGTGTATCCCTCAATTCCTGTCTCTCAATATTGGTCCACTCTCTTTCACTTGTTACCTGGGCTCCTTTTGAGTTCTCATTCTTAGCCGGCTGAAAGCCAAGGCTACTTTGGTTCTAGCATTTGACCTCCCTAGTGTGAGCACTGCTCGGAGTCCAATTGAGACCCTTGTGAACTCTGACGCACTAGGATTCGGTCCTTAGTCATTCCTTGAACGTCCTCTATTAACCTCCCTAGTGTGAGCACTGCCCTGGGTTTTTGAAGCCCTTGGGAACTCTGACACACTAGGGTCCTGGTTCCTTCCTAATTACTCAAATCTGCCTTTTTTACCTACTGGTTGAATCAACTGGTTTCTGGTTGCTTTATGTAAATGAAGACATGATTTCTAGGTTGTTGTAAACTATATGGACTTGAGGCTTAAGGCCTGGCCTGGCCGGGTATATTTTTGGGCCTGGCTTAGGCTCATTGTAGCTATTTTCACTCTGTAATTTATTACATTCATTGGGTATGTAATAATGTTGTAATAAGAATTGGGGTATTAGTAGAATTGGGAAAAGGGATTTATTTTACACTTGCATTGAAATGGGTAGAAATCCTGCCAATATGTGTTTTACTTTGCTCAAATATGTGTTGCTATTGTGTGTGTTAGATGACCTGCCTATAGGGGTTTACTTTGCTCGAATATATTCTGCTACTGTGTGTGTTAGATAATCTACCTATAGGTGTTTAATCCGTCTAACATATTATGTTTATACATGTTAGATATCATGCCTATAGGAAATAAAATGACCAATGTCTCAATGTGTGCTATAGAATTCTGTTAATTTACATGCTACCTAATTTGCAATTTAGAAATCATACCTATAGGGTTAATTGGTTAATACATTGTTTTTCATTTAATAAACATGCCTATAGGATAATTAGTCTTAATTATCGATTATAGAAATCATGCCTATAGGATCTAAATTTAGTCTTAACCATTGATTATCCTGCTCGCTTCCTTTAAGTGCAAATGTTGAACTCCCAACACTGTGTCATTGCCACTATTAGAAAGCATGCCTATAGGATCCAACTAAGCAATTCTGAATATTCTCCTGTGGTTACCATTTCCAATTACTGCATAAATCACCTAGATATCATGCATATAGGTTTAACCTCTTATAATCTATAATCAGTAGGCAACTGCGTAGTCACTTAGAAATCGTATTTAAAAAATGGTACCTCGCGTATGAAACTGTCAGCATATTAAAATCCAGAATCACATAGAGATCATGTCTATAGGATTTATTGATTTTAACTTGTTTAAAATCTGCAACTGCTAAACGCCAATTTGTTTGCGTGCATTTGTTGTCTAAGTGTGGTGACCAACTTGAGCCTTTATTTGCTTTTACATGAAAGTCCAACTTGTTTTGTATGTCGCCTAGTTCTATCATTTTTTAGCAACCTAAGTTAAGTCTAGAACCACCCAAGATAGAGGTCCAAACGCATATTGGACTATAGGTATGGGATGAGTAGTACACGCATAAGGTACGATTTAGAATCAATTAGTGCGCTTTAGGTAAACAACTTAAAGATAGTAATCGGGTAGCAGGAGATGATAGTCTGTGCCCGCTGAATAATACGAGTAACNTCTTTATTTGAAATAATTTATATAATTCGAGTTCGATCGGGACCCACAGTTGTGGACCTCGAGGAGTGCCTAACACCTTCTCCTCGGGGTTATCTGAGCCCTTACCCGATCTTTAGTGAGACTAGTTAAACCAGAGTTACTTGCAAATAGGTGCCATAACGCACCTCAAACCCGTTAGGTGGTGACTCTCTCTTTTAAACCCTCCTCCTTAAAAGAGTTGTCACGTGTAGAAACCCGATTTCGCGAAAAAAAGGGGCACGACAGATGTAGACCCCGAAGGGAGTGTACGCAGAGAAGGCCGATCTAGTGGCCAAGGTGCACAAGGCAGAGGAGATGGAGGAGTTAGTCTCTAGGTAATATTCGAAATGTTGCAGAGAAGCCGCTATTGCACAGCTACAAAATCAACATAGAACTCCGAGTGGGTCGAATCAGAAGCCATCCGCCATACCGAGCTTGTACCAGAGAGGTCGAATAATATGAATCGGGGACCGATCCTGCAATAATGAAAATGCTCGAGGAGCTCACCAAAGGAATTGAGTCGAGCGAAAATAAAATTGAAGCTAATGATAAGAAAGTGGAAACATACATCTCCCAAGTTGATCAGATACCGGGGGCACCGCTGATTTTGAAAGGAATATATTCGAAAAAACTTGTACAGAAGTCGTTTCCCCCTAGTGCGGCTCCAAATCTCATCCCAAAAAAGTTTTGTATGACGGATATACCTAAGTACAATGGGACCGCCGATCCCAACGAGCGTGCTACCTCTTATACATACGCCATCAAAGGTAACGATTTGGAAGATGATGAGATCGAATATGTTTTATTGAAGAAGTTCGGAGAGACACTATCAAAGGGGGCAATGATTTGGCACCATAATCTACTGCCAAATTCCATTGACTCATTTGCCATGTTAGCAAAATCTTTTGTAAAGGCACATGCCAGGGCCATAAAGGTTGTGACAAGGAAATCAGACATTTTCAAAGTAAAACAGAAAGATAATGAAATGCTGAGGGAGTTCGTATCCCGATTTCAAATGGAACACATGGAATTACCACCATTCACGGATGATTGGGTCGTTCAAGATTTCACTCAGGGATTGAATGAACAAAGTTTGATAGCATCACGTCAACTGAAACAAAATTTGATCGAATATCCAGCGGTGACTTGGGCCGATGTACATAATTGGTACCAATCGAAGATCAGGGTCGAGGATGACCAATTAGGAACTCCTTCCGGTTCAGTGTATCCGAACAGGTCAACAACTAAAAATTAGAGGGACGTAGACAGGGATCTATGATCGAACAAAGACCGATACCAACCATACATCGCAGATCACAAGAACAACGGCCCGGGATGCAATTCTGCCCGGAATGATCGAAGAAGTGATCGAGGACAGAATTTTCGGGGACTTATGAGCAAAATTTGTTTTGATAAATATGTCGATCCTACAGAGGCACCTCGATTGTCGGAATATAATGTTAGTATCGAGACATCAGGCATTGTATCGGTGATTGGAAGAATCAAAGATACTAGATGGCCCAGGCCCATACAGACCGATTCCCAAAGAAACCCCAAATTGATGTACAAATATCATGGCACGCATGGCCTTAGGAACGAGGATTGCAGGAAATTAAGAGAGGAGGTAGCATGTCTATCCAACGAGGGCCACCTTTGAGAGTTCCTAAGTGATCGAGCCAAGAATCATTTCAGAGAAAGGGACGCCAATAGGAAAAATGAACAACAGGAGTCGCATCATGTAATCCATATGATCATCGGCGGGGTCGATATTCCACAAAAGGGCCCATATTCAAACGCACTAAAGTATTGGTTACTAGGGAAAAATGGACCCGAGATTATGTGCCAGAAAGGCACTATATCCTTCAACGACGAGGAAGTAGAAGGAATTTCTCAACCTCACAACGACGCTCTGGTAATTACTATCTTACTAAATAAAGCTCAAGTTAAGCGTGTTATAGTAGATCCAGGTAGCTCGGCAAATATCATCCGATCAAGGGTCGTGGATCAGCTCGGCCTACAAGATCAAATTATGCCTGCAGCTCGGGTCTTGAACGATTTCATTATGGCCAGCGAGACAACTAAAGGAGAGATCATCCTACCGATGAACGTGGCTGGAACTATCCAAGATACCAAGTTCCACGTAATCGAGGGCGACATGAGGTACAACACCTTACTCGGGAGGCCTTGGATTCACAATATAAGGGCAGTCCCTTCGACTCTCCACCAAATGATGAAGTTCCCGACATCGGATGGGGTAAAAAAAATATATGGGGAGTAGCATACTGCGAAGGAAATGTTCGCGGTCGATGAGGTAATATCGATATCGGCACTGTCAACATCGAAAGGATCAGACATCAAAGGGAAACAGGAAGCCAAATAGCAATAACAGCCAACATCCTCGACTGAATAGGGGAAGCAAGAAATAGAGGGAGAAGAGGACGAATATTTTTTGACCCCTCGAACCTTCGTTGTTCCCGAAGAATTCGACGCTACCAAATCAACGGTCGAAGAGCTGGAATAGGTTATTGTTGATATCCAATTTTTCTCTCATATTTTTTAAAATGCATATATACTTTCAAAATAGCATATTTGCATCATAATTTAGTTTACAAACCTATACAAGCATTTTTCATAATTTTCAGAAGCTCTAAATTAATTTCTTTCTATATTTTATTATATAAATACCTAATAATTATCCTTCAAATTATTTTGTAATGACTTAATCATCCAAACTTATCATTTACACCAACATGTATGTTTTATAATATTTTTCTTCATTTTTTATAATTACATTTGCATTATTTTGGCTAGTTGCACAGTTTTGCAATAATAGCCTATATTCATGTATAATTACATTATATAAGGAAAAATAAATTTTTATATTTTTATAATATTAAAATATTATTTTCAATCATTTTAGTGCACAAATAATATTTTTTTATTAATTAATTACTTTTATAAAAATAAAAATCATTTGTTTGGAAACTGTTTTCCTCTCTATATACGCACTGTAAATTTTATTCTACAATCATTATATGAAATGAATTATTTAACCATGATAACTAATTTAAAATTGATGTAATTTGTAGTCCCATGGCATGGAAAATATATCAGGGTTCAATTGATTTACTGAAACAACGAGAACTTGACAACTTTTTTCAAGTTTCAATAGTGGAACATTACGTAGCCTCCTATTTTCGACTATTATACCTGGTGTCGATCAACTTTGATTCTGATACGAACGTCCAAGAATAAGAAGGCAGATAATGGAAATGCAAAAGAGAAGGGCGTGTACATTCATAATGCAAAACATTTCATACTATAAGTATAATTGAACATGTTTAATTATCATTTTTTTACTAATTTATTTATCATCTAATTAATTACTTGTGGTTAACTTGCAAGGACTTGGCTTGCATAGAACTTAAATTATGTAAGGTCGTCTAGCTTAAATTCTATCAATTGTAAGGTAACTATTCATGTAAAATCTCTACAATAACCAGTAACTGATAACATGATAAAAAATGTAACTAGCTATCAGAATTCACATGTTGAACTACCAAGATCGAGAAAAAAATCTTTAATTTAGTCAACTTTTAAAGTCCAAAAAGAGTTCATGAAAGGATTTTCAAAAGTTTGACCAAACATATTTGGATATTAAAACGGGACCAAACATATCAAAATTAAATTTGTAATAGAAGTACCAGATGCCAGATATTCACGTACTACAAAATACAAGTAAATATCAATAAAAATTATTCATAAGTTTTGCAACTATTCTTAAGTAGGGGAATCTTTGGCCAATGCCTTCATAATATGTTAAGTGGTTCATTAGGATATCCGAGGTGATTACGATCCTGGATAGCCTGGAAGAAGCAGAATATATTACGGGTGATCTTGAATATCTAGTGAATTGTTATATGTTGATTCATTCAAAACGCAAGACATGGACCACCATATATGATTTTGAATTGAAGCGATTCAGGGAAGCTTGGACGATTTGAACCATAAATTAAATTATGACTTTGTTCCACACTTTTAATGGGTTGAAAAGTTTGAAGGGGAATTTAAATGTGGGATCAGACAAGTTTTGTGGTAAAGAAGAGAGTAGAAAAGAGCAACGGAGAAAGCTCTGTTATCTGAGCATGGTCAGCTTGACCTAGTAGGAGATCCAACATGTTGTGTTATCAGCATATATGTGGCTAGCTTGACAATATAGGACCTCCAAGCAAAGCATGTTGTGCAATTTGAGTGTTATTTGAGCGTGGTCACATGACTGTATTCAGAAAGATATTTTGATTCTTGGGATACTTTTGATTTCTAGCCTTTCCACTACAAGAAAAGACAAATTACCAACGAATAGGGGACATCGCAGTTACGTTTTTGCATATTGAGATATTAGTAAACCTCTTTTGAGATGAATTAGGCCTCTTGGTTCGAGTTTGACTCATGATTGCTTGTTTTCAAGAATTGAGATTATTTAGGGTAATCTTCTTTTTGTTTCTTTATATCTTGAGTTCTGTTTTGTTCTTCTTGGGAGGCAATCAAGTTAGTATGTGTATCAATTGTTGCGTAAAACATTCGTCTAAATTTCTGGATTTCTTTTTTGGTTGACTATTAAATTTGATCTCGATTATTTTATTAATCTTATCTTAAGTTTGCTTTCTAATATTGATATTTAATATTTCGTTGTTGTTTGTAGCTCGCATGGTGCCACCGGGGCACAGATCAAAGCGAGGAAAGAGATGTTCTTGTATTGGTAAAAATAGGCATTACACATGTAATATCTTGGATGACAAAGCAATATACGTGGAGCAATAGAAGAGCGATAGCTGGATGAAAGCTTAGAAAGAGGTATGGAACAAAGAGGTACGGGGTAAACACCCACGAGATAATTAGAATTGGAAGCTCCAGTCTAATTGAGGAGTTGAAGAGACACGGTCAGAATGAACCAGGGCAGAATAAAGGGCAGATTCATATATCTTCAATCAATGAGCTAAACGTTATAGAATCATCATGCAACAGTTACGATTACCTATTGTAACGTTACATTAATGATATAAATACTAATTAATGCTCAATCATTAAGAAGAGTAGACGTTATATTAAGAAATTCCCTATAAAAGGGAGTAAGATCTCACTTGTAGACACACGTTCGAACCACTACTGAAATATATTTACATTTCTATGAACTTATTGTTTTCCTATTTTACAAGTCTAATTTCTATTCTTAGTGAATTTTCTTGGTTATCAGAAGTCCGAGTACTTCTTAAAATATCTTTGACGAAGAATCCGGTTCTTTGGTTAAACAAATTGGTTCTGTTACAGGAAATCTAAAATAATCCTTTTTTGCATTCCTAAGTTATCTTTACTGAATCATGTCAAACACCAACGACAACAATCAACAGGAAACTGGAACTCCAATTCCATCGCCTCAGTGAACTCCACGAGGTTCAAGAGACCGTTCTCTGGAAAGGTCCACAACTCACAACAATGACCAGATTGGAAATGAATAAACAGGAGAGCAAGACACTGTGAAGCAAATAATTGCTAAATATGTGAATGAAGCTCTTCAAGATTTTGTGAGGGGGATACCAACTATACCACCTACGCCTCTTCCAAACAACACTGCAACTGTGGAAAATCCACAATCTAGATTAACTAATTTGGAAGTAGAGGCAATCCAAATGAATCCCTCGAAGGGAGACCATGTATGACTAATAATTCAGATTTACAATTTTTAATACTAACCTTGCAGAAACAGGTGAAGAAACAAAACGATCGTATCGAACAAATTCCTGGCGTACCACTTGTCAACAAGGGGATTGATATTGATAAATACTCTCAACAACCATGGAAACCAAGTGCAGCACCTTTGCCGATTCCCAAAAAATTTAAAATGCCTGATATACCAAAATATGACGGGATAGCTGATCCGCGTAACCATGTTACTACATTCACCACGAGAGTAAAAGGCAACGACTTAACTAAGCAGGAAATCAAGTTTGTGCTGGTCAAAAAAATTGGAGAAACGCTTACTAAAGGAGCACTAACATGATATTCTCTCTTACCCGAAAATTCTATTGATTCTTTTGCTGAGCTTGCAGATTCGTTTATAAAAGCACATTCCGGTGCACAAAAAGTGGAGAAAAGAATGGAGGACACATTCAAAGTAAAACAGGGAGATACAGAATTACTTCGTGAATTCATAGACAGGTTTCAACGGGAAAGGATGATGTTACCAAGAGTACCTGACAACTGGGTAGCTATGGAGTTTGTGAGCAATCTAAACAAAAAAAGCTCTGAAGCCACGAGGAGACTCAAAGAAAGTCTACGAGAATTCCCAGCTATGACGTGGAATGACGTTTATAATAGGTACAACACCAAATTACGAATTGAATAGTATACCATAGCTCAATCAAAAGTAGAAGACAGAACAAGCTCTAGGCGCTCATAATCAGAGAGGAGAACTGGTAAAAATAGGTACGAGCCATATATGGGACCTTCGGGATGAGAAGCTTGTTCCAAATTTAAAAACACACGGCCTGATCACAGACCGTCAAACATAGATTCAAGTTCATCATCATCAAGATCCAGAAAAGATTGAGATGAAAAAAATAGAGGTAATAACACGTATGCAAGAATTGGAGATTATAACTTCAATGTAAGTACTTCATAGTTAATTACAGTATTAAGAATTATGGGTGATAAAGTTTGATAGCCCAAAGAGATGAGATCAAATACAAATAGAAGGAATCCAAACTTCTGCTGTGAATTTCACAACGACCACGGGCACAGAACATCAGAATGCAGGTTACTACAAGGTGAGGTAGAACACTTATTAAAACAGAGCTATCTAACTGAATTGTTTATTGAAAAAGGTAAGCAGACATACATGAAGAACAGGCAGGAGCCCCCAAAACCATAGTCTCCGAAGAGAACAGTAAATGTGATAAACGGAGGAGAGGAGGTTAATGACATGACCTATACCTCAGTAAAAAAGACAATGAAGTTCACAATAACCCACGGGAAACAGACTTGTGAAACCTTGGAGGCTGATAGCATAACATTTGACAATGCAGATGCAGATGGGTTATTTGATCCCACATAACGACGCACTGGTAATATCTTTACTTATACATGACACTAACGTGAGAAGAGTATTGATTGATCCAGGTAATTCTGTTAACATAATTCTACTAAGAGTGGTGGAGGAGATGCTAATGGGAGACCATGTAATTCCAAAACCACGTTCCTTATCCGGATTCAATAATTCTACTATCATAACAAAGGGAGAAATTGCATTGAGTACTTATGCAGAATGCGTCGTCAAAGAAACAAAATTTCAAGTTATTGATACAGACATGTCCTATAATGTAATTATGGGAAGACCATGGATTCATGACATGGATGCAGTACCATCTACTCTATACCAAGTTATCAAATTCCCTTCAAAATAGGGAATTCAGGAGATTCAAGGTGATCAACAAATTTCAAGGAATATCAATTCAGTAATGCACTCAAATAAAGAAGAAGCGGAGGAAGAACTAAAAGACGCGGAAGCAACTCAAACAGATACGGGAACAAACGATAAAAACACGGTGAATCAAATCACCACGAAGATCGCATCAAAACATATGGATGTGGATTCCATGCCCGATGTTATTCGAGAACCATAAGAGAATGAAAACATAAAGACAACTACTGAAGAACTCGAAGTTGTTCCACTGTTCGAAAATAAGCCTGAACAAAAAATCCACATAGGAGCAAGGCTAAGCCCGACCAGAAGAGGTAAGTTAATTGAATAATTGAAATCTAATGCAGATTGTTTTTCCTGGTCCCATTCAGATATAACAGGTATACCCCAGAGGTGATAACTCATAAACTAAATGAAGACCCGTCATTTGTACCTGTGAAGCAAAAGAAAAGGAAGCAAGGGTCATTCAAGAATTAAGTGATCGATAAAAAGGTACAAAAACGAGAATCGGTTCAATACGCGAGGTAAAATATCCCGATTGGTTAGCTAATACTGTAGTAGTGCCTAAAAAGAACGGTAAATGGAGAGTATGCGTAGATTACACTGATTTAAACAAAGCATTCCCAAAGGATTCATTTCCTTTACCGCACATAGATCAAATGATTGATGCCACTGCAGGTCATGAATTGTTAAGCTTTCTAGATGCATATTCTAGTTACAATCAGATAAAAACGGACCCCTCAGATGAGGAAAAAACTTCCTTTATTACAAACGGGGGGACTTACTGTTACAAAGTCATGCCTTTTGGCTTGAAAAATGCTGGAGCCACGTATCAAAGGCTAGTGACCAAGATGTTCCAGGAACTTCTGGCGAAGATAATGGAGGTATACATTGATGACATGTTGGTGAAGTCAACATAGGCTGAAGACCACTTCCAACATCTTTCAGCTACATTCGAGATCCTCCGCAAGTATAACATGAAACTAAATCCAGAAAAGTGCGCCTTTGGCGTCGAATCAGGTAGGTTTTTGGATTTTCTCGTATCAAATAGAGGCATTAAAGTAAATCCTGCTCAAATTAAAGCTATTAAAGAAATACCTGATATACTCACGAGCAAAAAAGAAGTTCAAAGGCTGACAGGTAGGATCGCAGCTTTAGGAAGATTCATTTCAAGATCTTCAGAGAAGAGTTTCAAATTCTTCTCAGTACTAAAGAAGTAGAATCAGTTTGAATGGACAGAAGAATGCTATCAGGCCCTCAAAAACTTGAAGGACTACCTATCAAATCCCCCACTACTATCCAAACCAAAGGAAGGGTAAAGACTGTATATTTATCTTGTTGTTATAGAAATAGCTGTGAGTGCAGTCCTAGTAAGGGAAGATAAAAGTAAGCAATCTCCCATTTACTATGTAAGTAAGTCCTTACTGGATGCTGAAACTAGATACCCCCATCTAGAAAAATTAGCCTTGGCTCTAGTCATGGCAGCTAGGAAGTTAAGACCATACTTTCAGTGTTATCCAATTGTTGTTGTAACTTCATATCCTTTAAGAAATATCCTGCATAAATAGGAACTATCAGGCGGATTGGCTAAATGGGAAATAGAACTAAGCGAATACGACATCGTTTATCAACCTAGGACAACAATAAAGTCTCAGGTTTTAGCTGATTTTGTCGTAGATTTTAATGTTAACATAATTCTTGAAGTAGAAAAGGAATTACAGATTTTTACCGGAGCTAATCCAGGAACATGGAGTTTATTTACTGACAGTTTTTCTAATGTTAAAGGAGTCGGTTTAGGAATTGTCTTGATACCACCTTTGGGTGAAAATATAAGGCAAGCTATTAAATATTATCCTATCACTAACAATGAAGTGGAGTACTAAGCTATCATTGAAGGACTTGAATTAGAACGAGAACTCTCAATAGAGCAGATCGTGATCAAAAGTGACTCTCAACTGGTGGTAAATCAGATGCAGGGGACTTACACCGCCAGATAAAGTCGAATGCAGCAATATTTGGAAAAGGCACGGGACCTAGTGAGACGATTGCAGTCATGGAAGATCATGCAAATACCCAGAGAGGAAAACGCAGAAGTGGATGCGTTAGCTAACCTCGCATCAGTTACAGATGTAACGAATAAAGAAAATGCCTTTGTGATACATTTATTTTATTCAGCAATCGACCAGGAACAGAATAAGGTAACATTTAATAATCTAACTTGGGATTGCAGAAACAAAATTGTAATTTTTTGCAGAATGGTATCGTGCCTGAGGATAAGAAAGAAGCTCAAACACTTGGGGACTATATAATATGGAAGGCAAAGAAGACTATCAAAAAAGTCAAAGCTCAAGAAAGAAGACTAGCAAAAAGTCAGAGCTCAAGCCTGGAGACCTATTTTACCTAACAAATCAAAAGTTACGAGCGAAATCAAAGAGCTGAAGACTATCATACAAAGCCTGATTTAGAAACCTACAGAAAACATGCTCGTAAATGAAAACGAATGTTTAGGTTAAAGGCAAAATTTAGTCACGGGCTGAAATTTGTACCCATTGTATTTATTCAAAATATGTTGTAAAAGAAAACAGTTACGAAAGAGTTAGACGATACTTGAAAACATGTAAATTATGAAAGTTCAAATAATACAAAAACTTTCTTCAAAGCATTACTCAAAAAGAGCATGTGAATTCCTATCTCTCTTTCATATATTTACACCATTATCAAGTTGAGACGTCTTATTCATTAAGTGTCATTCATAAAAGGGCCCTCTTTTTATAAATCGTGCTTGTTTAAAAAAGACACGAAGTATTGAAGCATTTTTAATGCAAAGTTGAAAAGGGTGAAACAAAAAATCAAACATAAAGCATTTTTATGCAAACACTTAAGAGTAAAACGAAAACTCGAAAAAATACATGTCATGACAAGAAATATACGACAGTAGAAACTAAGTATCAACTTAGTCCAAACCGAATTTGTTTATACAAAATTGCCCCTAAGTTGTCACTGGGGACTTACCAACCAAACTTTACCCCCAAATGGGACCAGGGTAGCCACCAATTGATTCTCCAAAAGAAAAAAAGAAAAAAAAAGGAAAGCGGTTAACAGACACTTTCACTAGACACTGGGAGGATTATCTTCATCAACAGAAAGAGCAGCTTGAGATGGAAAGGGTTGGGAAGCAACTTCATCAGGCACGATCTCATCACCCACTAGAACTTCAACCTCAGGTGATGAAAAACTTTGACTCTGCCGAGACCTTTTAATTGTCTCCTTAGTTTTGGAAATTTCAGCTTGTAAGTCAAAGTTTTCTTGGTTCACTTCCGTTAATGTATCAAGCCGGGCATTCAAGTAAGCCCAACTCACATCAACAACTGCCTTATCCTCGAGAGCTTCATAGTCCTTCTCCCATTGTTCAACGTCTGCTCTCAGCTCATCCCTTTCAACCATAGCGACATCGTAGGAAGCTTGTAAAGGAGCAAGGGATCTCTCCAGAAATTGAACCTTGTTAGAGGATTCAGGAGGTCTTCTTGGGTCTGGGTAAGCGATTGCACGATTTCTCCAGCATAAGCCTCCTTCTGGTTTAGCAAATCCTTCAAGATTCTTATTTCTTCAGAAGCACGGGAAAGTTGTTCTACAAATGAGGATTCCAGGATGTTCTTATCCTTGCCTGCTTGATTCGACAAGGCCTTCTCAATGGCTAATTCTTCTGTTATCACTCTAACCTGCTGCTCTAAGGTACATTTTTCCTCTTCTACTGCTTCCATATCAAGTTGAAGGCTCTCAAATTGTTCCTTCCATTTATCAGCCTCGGTATGGTGGTCATTCATTAACTGCTCCGTATGTACGATCATTTTCATCAACTTTTTACCAATGAGATTGATCTACAAAAAAAAAAAGGAAAAATTAGATACGGCAAAGGCTAGTGTTAAGAAGAAATAACAGGAAGGTTACCTTCAAATATGAGTGTACAATCTCATTCATCCACATTAAGGAGCTATGACTTTCCAATTTTAACTTTTCAACCGGGCCAATTAAAGGCTTCAACCACACATCTGACTGGCCTGATTTCTTTAAGAGGCTACCTTCCGCAGGAACCTCGATCATAATTCGCTTCATCTCCCCATTGCTAGAAGACCCTACTTCAATAATAGAAGGCACGATAGTAGGGGTAGATGAAGGAGCCACGGGTGGCACAGACGGAGAAGCAGAAACAGCAACAGGCACGGCAGACTGAAGTTCTACTGGAGCAGAAGGAGGAAAGATGGCAAGAGGAGTCTCCTCTGAAATTGATCCAAAACCATGATGGAACAATTGCTCAACTGACTTAGTGGCTGCAGAAGGAGTTTCCTCCTCAGATTATGCAGGGGTAGAATGATCAGGCTCAGGCACGGAAGATGGACCAGTAAGGGGAGCAGATCCGTCATCAGATATGACTCTTCTTCTTGCTCGTGGCCTACGAACCAACGAGCCTTCCTCCTGCTCCACCTCATCTTCTAAGGTTTGAGTCCTATCCTTTTTCTTTTTTGACGAAGAAGAATTTAAAATAATTTCTTGAGCCTTGGCCAAAAAGAGCTTCGAAGCACTTATAGCAACAGCGGTGACACCACGAGCAGGAAACCCTAACAAACAAAAGGGATTAGAGAAGTTCAAAAAAGAGAGAAAAGGGAAACGTATAAAAAAACCTACCATGGGTTTTTACTTTCCAACCAAACCTTGCAGAAAGATATTTCCAAGAACGTTCTTCCATTGGAGCGATCAACAATAATCTTTCTACCCAACCATGGAAACCAGAAATCTCCTCGACGATTCCCATGGTTGCTGAAAAAAGACAAAAACAGTCACTGTACTGAACATCTATCAAGAATAAGGAAATAAGTGAGTAAACAAAACTTACGTGCAAAGTTTCACTTCTCAGGGAAGGGTAAATTTTCTTCACCTACTAATCCACTTGTAGGGGCAGCAACAAACCAGGCATACCAACATCTATCTTTATCATCATCATGAATGACTAAAACTCTCTTACTCCTAGCCACAAGAGTAAAGATCCCTTGGCGGAATAACTTAGGAGAGTAGAGGTGAATAAGATGATAAAAGGTAAAAGGAAGTGAAGCCAAGTTAGCCAAATATCTGAGGCATGCTACTGCCCTCCAGACGGTAGGATCAATTTGTCCCAAACACACGTTAAAAAATCGACAAAACTCTATAATGACAGGGTCGATAGAAGGCTTGAAACCCAAAGTAAAAGGGTAGGTATATACAAAAGAATAGCCTGCTTTGTAAGATGTTATCCTTTGATTTTCATTGGGGATGAAGACCGGAAAATCAAATTTTCAATAACAGTCTCTGCACACAAGAGAAATGAAACTCTCAGTAATTTGAGTAGGGTAAAGATCAGTGCGATCATGAGACGTCATGGAAGAAAGAGGTTTTCTTATGGTTTCACTGTCATTTACGAAAGAAAATTCAGCGGGTACAATCTCATCAACCTTTGGTTCGCGAAGTGGTTCACTGGACTCTCTACTCTTAGAAGAAGATCTAGAAGCTCTAGCCCTAGAAGAAGATGGAGTAACAATAACCCTAGAAGTTGGTGGGGGAGTAATGTTACGTTGAGAAGAAGAAGACCATCTAGAAGGTGTTGAGCCCAAACTCCTTAATCTACTGCCCCTCCTACTCCGGATCGGAGCAGAAGAAGGAGATAGTTCATCGACTATTATTACTTTTTTGGGGTCTTGGTTTAAAGAAGACATATTTGCATGAAAGAAGGACTTGTAAGCGGCAAAAGAAAGTTAGAATTTTTTTCGTAGAAGCAAAAGCAAAAAGGGGTATTTATACACGAAGGCAACCGTCAAAAAATGGAAAGATACTGATGTGAAAGTCATTATTAAAACTGTCACTTCGTGATTGATGCAGACGCAAAAAGCCTAAAGTGCGTTGATGAATTGCAGAACCAATCCAGAATCACCACGTGGAACATGCATTTAATAGAAGTGACAAGCAACGCGTACGTTCAGAGACAGATGCAATGGTACGAGTAAAACGGCGGCGAAAAAAAATTCCCACCATAAATGAGTATTCACTTACCAAATATTCAATTAATAAATAAATGGTAAGTGACGTGACTATATATATTGGTAAAAAATAGACATTACACGTGTAATATCTTGGATGAAAAGAAATATACGTGGAGCAATGGAATAGCGACAGCCGGATAAAAGCTTAGAAAGAGGACCAGCAGACCAACAGTTTTTGAGAAATTCGAGAGTAAGTATTCATTCAGCAGTATATGAAATTTAGTATTACTCATAAGTTATAAATCTTTAGGACATCTGGAAGGTCTGATTCAAGAACTACGCTACTAGAGTTTAATCCCATAAATTTTCACCATTCGGCTACATCTAGAATTGTCTATACCAGGATCAGATAACGTTATCTAGGAAGACATCATTTAGCTAGAGTCTTTGGAAAGTCAAGTGCCCAGAAAGTCTGCATTAATTCCTTGACGGTTACAAATTATTCAAGCTGGATAGTTAATGTTCGTAACGAACAGACGCAATTCTAGGGAACAGTTACCCACTTACACTTACTTTGAGTTATAAATATTTTCAATTCGTTACTCCCTTCGGTCCATAATAAGTGATCAATTTATTTTTTTATTTTAGTTCAAAATAAATATTCATTTATATAATCAAGAAAGAATTTAATTTATTTTTACAAAATAACTCTTATGCACATATTTCTAAAAATATTTTTTACTTCTCACATTAAATATTTAATTAAGGGTAGTTTAGTCATACTGGATATTTTTATATAAAATTTAATATTTTCTTAATGGGCGTGATAAAAGCAATTTGATCACTTACTGTGGACCGAATGAGATATATTTGTATATTCATATATTCATAAGATACAAGTAGCTATCATTTCTACTTATCAGTACTATTCATCAATCTTGTTCGACAACTTCTTCAGTTAAGGTTCATCGAACAAGAATTACTTCTTTTTTATTTTACTATCAATTCACTTCTTAATTCTATTTTTATCTCATTAGTCTACTAAGTTTGGGATTAAATCAATTTCTTGAGGGTTTACAATTACAATAACAACAATATACCCAATATTATCCCATACAGTGGGGTTTGGGGAGGGTAGTGTGTACGCATGTGTTACTCCTACCTTAAGCAGTATGATGATAAAGAGACCGTTTCCAATAGACCCTCGGCTCAGGAAAGTATAAGCACCACATTAATGAAAATATAGCCAAGAAGGAACAGTACCAAAGAGCCATATAAAAGCAGAATAGAACAACAAGATAGTAAGGTGATCAGCAATGAAAGAAAACAACGGTTAGTTATAAAAATCTACTACCAACAAAAAGCGAGATTGCGTGCCAATACTACTGTTATGAATACTCTAGACTACCTACTCTACCACCTTAAACCTCGACCTTTATATATTCCTATTAAGGGTCATGTCCTCGGTCAGCTGAAGTTGCGTCATGTCTTGCCTAATCTCCCTACCTCTTCTTTGGCCTACCCCTAACTCTCGGTAGGCCCTCCATTTTGGGTAAAACAGTTTGATGCTCATTGTGAGTCCAATCAATTCTACTATTCATCTAAAAATTCCTGCTAATATTTATTGTCTTTGATTACTACTAACATACAGAATCACTATGTATAGAGAACTACCACACAATATTGTTAACGAGCAAGAAGAAGAGACATCCGCTAGCCAACATTTGAACGATGGAAATCAGCTACATAGTCAAATTCCTCGAAATTCACTCTTGAATCATTCCACTAACGAGCAAGGTCTTTCTGTTTGAACAGGTGTCGGATATTCTGATGGTTGGTATAGACCTCACTATGAACTCTGTACAGATAGAGCCTCTAAATCTTCGGCGCATGAACAATGGCTATCAACTCTAAGTCATGAATAGAATATTTTTTCTCATGAACCTTCAACTGTCGAGACACGTAGGTAATCACCCTACGATTTTGTATCAATACCTTGACAATCCCAATATGAGATGCATCACAATACACGATGCAAGATCCCGAACTCGTAGGCAATACCAACATTGGGTTGTAGTCGATGCAGACTTGAGCTTCTGAAAGCTCAACTCACATTCATCAGACCATCTGAAAGAGCACCCTTATGAGTGAACTTGGTCAATGCGGCTGAGATAGATGAAAACCCCTCTATGAACTGGCGATAATAACCCGCCAAACCCAGGAAGCTCTGAATCTCTGTAGCTGAAGCAGGTCTATGCCAGTTCTGAACTGCCTCAATCTTCTTAGGATCCACTTTAATGCCCTCTGAAGATACAACATGGCCCAAAAAAGAAACTGAGTCCAACTAGAACTTACACTTTGACAACTTGACATGTAATCGACGATCCCTCAAAGTCTAAAGTACGATCCGTAGATGTTGCTCATGCTACTCACGATTGCGGGAGTAAACCAAAATATCATCAATGGAGATGATCACAAAAATATACAATTAGGGCTTGAACGCCCGGTTCATCAAATCAATAAATGTTGTTGGGGCATTAGTCAAACCAAATGACATTACTAAGAACTCATAGTGACTATACCGAGTTCGAAAAGCTGTCTTAGGGACATCCGATGCTCTAATATTCAACTGATGGTAGCTAGATCTCAAGTCAACCTTCAAAAACACCTTATCACCCCGAAGTTGATCAAATAAGTCACCAATCCTCGGCAAATGATACTTTTTCTTGATAGTGACTTTGTTCAACTGCCAATAATCTATACACATCTTCATCGAACAATCCTTCTTCTTCACGAACAACACTGGTGCACCTCAAGGCGAGACACTAGGTCTAATGAATCCCTTATCAAAGAAATCCTACAACTTCTCCTTTAGTTTCTTCAACTCAACTGGGGCCATACAATATGCTGGAATAAAAATGGGCTTAGTGTCCGGAGCCAAATCAATGCAGAAGTATCTTTATCGGGTGGAATCCCAAGAAAATTAGTAGGAAACACCTATGGGAAATCACGCACATCTGGTACTGAATCCACAGAAGGAACCTACGTACTAGGATCATGAATATAGGTCAAATATGCTAGACAACCCTTCTCGGCTATACGTCGAGCCTTCACATAAGAAATAACTCTGCTGGTAGAATGGCCAGGATTTTCCCTCCACTCCAATCGTTGCAACCCCGGCATGGCTAAAGTCATCGTCTTGGCGTGACAGTCTAAAATAGCGTGATAAGGTGACAACAAATCAATACCAAAGATAACATCAAAGTCTACCATATCATGAAGTAGAATATCTACACGAGTCTTAAGGCTCCCGATAGAAAACACGCACGAGCGATAAACATGATCTAGTACAATAAAATCTCCCACAGGCGTGGACACATAGACAGGAGCACTCAAAGAATCATGAGGCATAAATAGATATGAAGAAGAATAGGATGACATGTATAAATAAGTAGGGCCTGGATCAAATAAAACTGAGGCATCTCTATGGTAAATCGGAACAATACTTGTGATGACGGCGTCAGATGACTCTATCTGAGGTCTAGTTGGGAATGCGTAAAAACGAGACGGGCCCCTCCACTCTGACCTCCGCCTATCGGACGGCCCCTACCTGGATGACCTCCACCTTTAATGTCCTGACCTCCGTTCTAATGGCCCGACCTCCACCTCTTACAATCTGACTGCCGCTTCTAACTAGTTGAGCGGGTGTTGGAGCAACTCGTGCCAAAATCATGACACGAGAACTCTGTTGTGGTATGCTTCTCTGCGACCAAGTGCAAAACCTTGCGACGTACCTCATATCTCAATAGGTATAACAAGTCCTTGGCTATTGTGGGTGCTGAAACTAAGACTGGCAGGCCGAATAATCACTGTGATAGCTCTGAAGTGGTGCTGCACTGATGGGAGCTGAATGTGCACTGTAGGTTAGCTACTCATGATGATACCTATAAGAACCAAGAACGTTTGAGGCGTCATGGGATTCCTAGAGTGCTGACTGAATCGGCCGGGGAGGATAGCCTCTACCAAAAGAACCTCTGCCTCCAAATGCGGCACCACTGAAGCCACTAGAAAGACGAGGCATCTTCTCAGATATCGCCTCTCTACCCTGACCACGAATTATCTTGATTCATTTAGAAATCTCTACAGTCCTCTAGAAAGAAACATCATCCCCAGTCTCATCGCCCATCTGTATCCTGATACCAAAAGTAAGTCCATCAATGAATCTCCAAGCCATCGCAAATGCGAATTCTGGGTTGTCCGCAATTATGAACATTTCTTCGCAAAAGCGAAGACTACCGTGTCCACTCCCACATCTCAATTGTGAGCTCAACTTCGCAAAAGTGGAGTTCGCATTTGCGAATAGGTCTTCGCAATTGCAAGACCTGCATCCCAACACCAAAACCGAAGCATACCAACAATCCTTACACTATCCAAACTCATCCGAAACACGTTTGAAACTCACCCGAATCCCATACATACCAGTAATATAAAAAGGTTTCAATCAAAAAACAAAATAGAAATCCTATTATCAAATACCCCCCGCCACTGGTTCTTCATCCCTTTTCTATTCATCTTCCCCGCCGTTTCTGGTCTTCAGCATCATAAATACCCTGCAAAACTATTAGATACTTTTTTCTCTATTTACACATAGGGACTATTGTAGCTTGCTGGAAAGAATCTCATAGCTTGTTGGTAAAAAAAGACACAAGCAGATAATTAATTTTGAGGGCAAGGAGTTCTATGATCATTGTACTCCCGATAATTTTCAATTTCATATATAGATTAGGGTGTAGTAATAAATGAGTCCGGAACCAAAAATGGGTCTTTTTTTACTCAAACGACCGAAATACGTGGGAAAAAAACTTAGTGACCAAAATACATATAGTGTCCTTTTAAAAAGCGCTATACCTTAACGTCTGTTTTGAATGTTAAGGTATAGCGCCCTTTAAAAGGGTGTTATATTTGAATTTGACAAGATGACCAGGTATAGCACAGTTTATTAAGGCGCTAAATGTATGGCGCCTTTTATAACGGTGCTATATGTGAATTTGATAAGACTGCCAGGTATAGCGCCTTAATAAAGGGCGCTATACATATTTTGTGGGCCCACCAATAAATCTTCTGCTTAACTGACATAATAATAAACCAAATGGGTATAGCGCCCTTATTTAAGGCGTTATACCTCAAAAAATGTGACCCCCGAATTGGGCATTGCCTTATTTAAAGACATTAAAGATTTTGTAAAAATCCATTCAGAAATATTCTCAAGTCTTGTTAAAATTTTCTTCGTTAAGTAGTTTTGCATTTTTTCATAATGTCTGAAGAGCGAAGAATTAGGGTTTCATTATACTGGGGGGGAGGGGGGGTGAGGTTGTGGTGGCGACTAACTCAATAAGCTATAGTTTATCTCCATAGTGTCATGTTAAGTTGCCACTTACAATGGAGTACAATAGATTGATATCGTTGTTGTGTAAAAAAATGAGTGTGAGCAAACGTTCGGTGAACCTTAAAGTAATCGGAAGATAACAGTATTCTGTCACGGGGTTGCTTGTTACACCGAGTCTAACATCGAGGATGATGAAACGCTGAGTGATTTTTTGAGGACCCCGGATGAATACCGGGAATTTCTTTTGATAAAAATATTGGAAATGTACGTCAAAGTTGAAGATGTTCGCAATAATGAGGTTGCGTAAAGCAGGGATATCCCTCAGTCATCGGGTGGTTATTTTGGAGAAGTTTTAGCCGAACAGGTTCCGGCTGAAAGAGTTTGGCCTGATCTAAACTTATCTCCACGGACGAATGATGAGCGAGGAAATAGTTTCTCTCCTACTTTACATAATCCACAAGATGAGTGGTAAACTTCAATTTATCTTTGTGTTACTATATTTATTTTTTTTGTATTGAATTTGCATTAATACTCATATATTCCACATGGGGTACCAGCCAGATATGAATTTTACAAGTTATGAACCAATGCCCAGTTGGAATATGTGTAGTTCTGGTGTGTTGGATAATGGTGGTCCATCCTGGAGTCATCACCAACAGGATAATGTCCATCATGGGATGTCAACACATTACGATTTGTAAGTGAAGTGATATAGCTATCTGTAAAGTGTTTATTAATTTAAGTAGCTCATTATTTTGTTGGGTGTGTAACGAAAACGAGCAACTTGAAGGTCCTGTCCTGACTCAATTTCCCGAAGACAACATATTTAATCGGGATCTAGAAGATGCACAGAGTCAGGAAGAGAACAGTGATTATGACAACAAGGTCGATGAGTCCGAGATGCCACACCCTTCCCTGATGAGCGTGGTGATGAGGAGGAAGAGAATTTTGGACCATATTTGACGAGGGAGCATGCTCCACCCCCGGTTAGACCAAGAGTGTACGAGTCCCAAGTGTCGTTTCATTCAAGGGAAGTTCCCTACCCTGATCATTTTCCAAGTATGCTGGATGTGGATGCCCTCACAAGGGATATTGACGAAATTCGGACAGCAATGTGGGATGATCCTAGACCAACGGTGCTGTCAAATGGCATGCTTTTCCTAATAAAATGCGCCTAAGCAGGGCGGTGAAAATATACATCATAAAAGAGTGTCGTGAGATGACGGTATGGGAGTCAACTCCGGATATATACAAGGTTGTTTGTCGTAGATGGTTTACAGTTTGTCATTGGATGTTGCATGCGAGCAAGAAGAAAAAAAATGTGTGGAAAGTGTGTAAATACATTGGCACCCATACTTGTGAAATGGACATATTCAGTGGGAATCACTTCAACTTGGATGTTGACTTGATTTCTCTTGTCTTGATTCCACATATTGAAGCGTCCATAAGGTACAATATCAAAGAGTGTATTACATCTGTTCACCAAGAATATGGTTGTACCATTACCAAAAGAAAGGCATTTCTCGGGCGCAAACGTGCTTTTGAAATTATTTATGGTAATTGGGATAAGTCA
Source organism: Nicotiana paniculata (assembly GCA_005239505.1). Lineage (NCBI taxonomy): Eukaryota > Viridiplantae > Streptophyta > Magnoliopsida > Solanales > Solanaceae > Nicotiana > Nicotiana paniculata. Next base: position 45,071 of record ML315537.1, read on the forward strand.
TTTGCATCTCTACCCAGGTACATGGACGCATTGCAACACTTTAACCCCAGGACCGTTGTTGAATGGAAACTTGAGCAGAGTACGGGAATACCGGAACATATATTCAAATATGTGTTCTGGGCATTTAAACCAGCAATTGATGGTTTTATGCATTACCGAGCGGTAATATCCATATACGACACTCATGTCTATGGAAAGTATAATATTAAGTTGTTGATTGACGTTGTAGTAGAAGCTAATGGAAGTATATTTCCTTTAACTTTTACTATTTGTGCCAATGAAAGCTAAGAGACGTGGACACTATTTTTGAACCACTTGAAATAGCACGTTATCAAACAGCGTTCAGGTATTTGTCTAATATCTGATCGGCATGATGGTATTATAAGTTCTGTAGAGAATTTGCATGCATGGAAAGAACCATATGCCTACTGATATCATCCTAGGAATCTCAAATCTATTCAAGGACAAGTATGAAGCTTTGAAATCTCAAAGAGGGCCTTTAACAAGATCTCAAGCTAAAAAGTTGCAAAACAAGGTCGTTGGACTTCAGGAGCGATCAAAGAAGTTGTTAGTTGGGAGGAAGTTCTTAAGGATAAAGGATATGAGTTATCTTGGTGTTATAGTTATTTTATATCCCAAATTCATGTCCAGGAAGAGGTAGATTAGATCCCCATAAACATCCTCTGATGAAGGTCCAAATCAGGTCACCGTTGGACCAATTTGGCACCTAAAATGTGTCCAAACTTGCAGCCCATGAAGTCCTAAATAAATCCACATTTTTATAGCATAAAAAGGACTTACTTTATGTCCAAGAAGGGTACAATATTCGTGCTAGATGTTGAGTTCAAGTTGGTGCCAAGTTGCTTGCAAATTTCCTTCAAGATTTTCAAGATTCTATCCAAGATTGGTTTGGGACTTAAATTTATATATAATGGGACTTTATTTATTGCTTTCCCAGTTAGTTAAGGTTATGTTTTCCTTTTACTAATATGTTTTGAATTACTTTCCAAGAATGACTTGGTTTTTGCTTCCTAGTATTTTCCTTTTCCTAAGTAGTTGGACTTGTTGTCCAAAGTAGTTTAGGACTTTATTTCTTTGTTTTAAGGTACAATTTCGTGACCCTCTCTCTATATAAGGGTGTCTTCTTTGTTTTTAGACTTAGATTATTATAAACAAAATCAATAAAAATTGTGAGATTTTTCTTGCACTCTTGTGTGTGGCTACTCTTGGATTTATTCTTCAACCTTCAAGACTCAACTTAAGGTGGTAAGATTAAACTCTTTTTGAAATGTTAGATCACTTCTAGGTATTCAATAAAGGTGATAAGTTTAGGCTTATTGTTGTTCTTGTTATTCTAAAGGGTCGGGTTTCACAATTTATCTCTTGTTTTTAAGTCTCTACCAAAGGCGATTAGTTCTTCGTTAGCTAATTATTGTTGTTAAAATTCAACTTCAAGAATAGACTTCTTGAATTCAAGAAACTCTTTCATGAATTCATCTATATTTAATTTTTGTCTTCTACTTTGTTTCTTTATTTTTTTTAGCTTTCGCATATTTCTTGATTTTCTTATTTTTTTCTTTAGTAATTCTTGAACCCCTATCGTGTTGTTATCACCTACCACTGTTACTTTGTGAGGCACCTGAAGGACAACTTCCAGAAGGCACATCCCAACAAGGATTTGCATGATTTAATGTGGATGGATGCAACAGACCACCAAGAGTGTAAATTCAGGAGGCACATGGAATCTATCAAGTAGGAAGACGAGGGAGCTTATTGTTGGTTTATGCGACATAAGCCTAAAAAGTGGAATTTGCATGGGATGGTGGCAGAATATGGGGAATTCTTACTACAAATGTGTCAGAGTCTTTCAACGGGTTATTGAAGTCTGCACGAGGATTGCCTGTCAATGCCATGGTGCGGATGTCATTCAAGAAGATGGCGGAGAGGTTTGTTGAAAGGGCTACAGCTGCAATGTCATTGATGGAAATGGGTGTTGAATTTATTCCACTACCAATGAAAAGATTTGAGAAATACAGGCGGCGAGCACATTGGCATTCATTTTTACAGTATTGCCACGAGCAAAATATTTTTGAAGTTCGCACCGCTATCCATCAAAATCCTGGGAATAATATACACACCACAAATGAATCCAAAAGGTTATGCTCTTGTGGGAAATGGTACATCTACCACATATTGTGCTCATGTGCCATAAAATGCTTTCAACATAGAGTTTTTGGGCCAACCAACTACGTTGATAAAGAATATAGTGTTGCTGCATACTTAAACACCTACAGTGGGCAGTTGCAGCCAGTGGGTGCTGAGTATTATTGGTCGCAGGAACCATTTAAAATATTGTGTAACAGGGAGTTTTTGTGTCAGCAACAGGTGCAAAAACACACGTGTATACGGAACCAAATGGATGTTGGTGATATCATTTATGCGCGCAAATGTGACATATGCTCGCAAACAGGACACGTCCATCGTAAATGTCCTTCAGCTGGTTTGGATGGCGGTGGTAATCCAGCGCCTGGTGGAAGTTCATCTAATGTTCCCAACTATCAAGGATACACGTAGTGTTTTGTTTCCTTAATGTGGTTGTAATAAGTGTATGTACTTGTTTATCTTGCATAATGTATGAAATAAAATTACGTTTCCATTGTTGTTAAATCTTATTGATATTTAACATAATCATACAGATAAACAATCTAAAATACTTCAATGGAGTAAATTACTGAATTTCTCCCTCTCGTTCATGTTATCAAGAATAGTCTTGGATTAAAAAACCAAACTTATTATGTTGACTTTCTAATTTCAATATTGCCAGCATTATATCGAAAGTTATAATTATCAGCAAACTACATTGTCGGAGGAGGAAGATGTTAGATAATTATGTGAATATATATATATAAAATTATTCATCGTCCCGTATGTAATAGGATAGCGTGGTTAAATACTACGTTATGTGTGTTGTCTTGTCGACTTGAAAAGTTGCCCGCCTACAAAAGATATCTTCTGAAAAAGTTGTATTGTACCCGAAGGAATCTTTAACACGCTAAGCATAGTCTTAGAGGTGACTTCCATTCCTAGTCTTGGATCAAAATCGGGGCCTAATTTTCACCAACGATCAGCAACAATGATGTCTATCTTTGATGGAAGAAAGGTTGTCTTGACTCTTTGCAAGGATTTCATTTTGAATGCAATGGGATAAAATTCATGCCAAACTCAAGGACCTTACCTCAGATAATTCTTCTTCTCTTCAATTCGAGATCCAAGTGATTCTCGAGGAGAAGGATAGAAAGGGTGTGGATATTTCCTCTAAAAGGCCTATTGACGTCTTTCTTTGAGCTTGCCGCTTCATTTGACCATGCACAATCAACTTTTTCTGACAAGGTTGTGGATGTTGAAAAATCAGAGTAATTTTTAAACGCCAAGGAACAACTTGATCTTGTCTTGATTGAGAAAGGGGAGAAGGTCGAGAAATTGTCTGCCACAAGTCGATCTCTCAAAGAGGCCAAGGAGAAAGTGAAACAGTTAAGAGCTCTTCGAGGTGTTGCCAAGACAGAGGTTGACGAGATTGAATCTAGAGTCTCATCTGCTAAAGAGGAGTACCGTAGATGTTCTGGTGTTTCCTTGGCAATTGTTGATGACTTGGTCGACGTGGAGATGAAGAAACAACACCTATAGACAACCCTTAAAGACTTGGTCAATTACAACTTGTGTTTAGATTAATCTATATAGAGTATTTTATTCGCCTTTTTTTTTTGCATTTGATTAACTAGCGGCTATTCTTAGAAATGAAAACTCTATATGTTTTACTTTATATCACGCGTTTTCACCAATGTCCCCCTTTTTTTCTTTGTGGTTCAATACCATTAGTTCTTTTCTTATCACGATGTATTGATGTCGCCATAACAGAACTTGGCTTTCTTTTAAACGTCGTTGGCGTGCATGTCTCGAAGTTCTCTGCATTTGGAGATACATCCTCCTTTTTCTTTGAGGATAATATTGTTCATCATCTTTGCACCTTTGGTGGTAGGATATATATATCTCAATGTGAGAACGTCAAAAATATGAGCCATCTGATCTTTTAGAAACTAAGCTTTAAAATCTAAGACATATCCAAAATTCGGAATCAAACACCTTCAGAATCGCCGCAGGTAATATTTTGAAACCAACTTTAGATTCCACCACGTTGAAAATTTAAGATTTGTGCAGTCTCACTAAAAAATTCATATCTTGGTGTATGAACGTCGAAATCATGAACCGCTTGATTTTATGGAAAATATATTTCGAGATCTAGGACATATCCAAGATTCGGAATAAAATATTTTGAGAATTGTCCCAGATATTATTTTGAACCTAACTTTAGATTCTGACACGTTATAGTTTCAGATTTATGCAGCTTCACCAAAAAAAATTATATCTTGGTGTGAAAACATCGAAATCATGAACCGCTTGATTTTATGGAAAATAAACTTCGATAACTAGGACATACCCAAGATTCGAAATCAAACAATTTGAGTGTCCTCCTAGATATTATGTTGAATCTAACTTTAGATTCTGACATGTTGATAGTTTCAGATTTGCGCGACTTCACCAAAACTTTTATATCGTGATGTAGGAATGTCAAAATCACGAACCGTTTGATTTTATGAGAACAAGACTTCAAAATCTAAAACATTTCCAAAATGTAGGATTTAATACCTTGAGGATTGTTTAAGATAGTATTTCGAAATCAACATAAGATTTTAATATACCGATAGTTTCAAATTGGCGCAACTTTGCCAAAACTTTTATGTTTTAATATGGAAGACTCGGGATCACAAGACAATTTCTTTCTATTAATCGAAATCCAAGAATCCATTCTCACAAATATCTTGGGTTCAAGTCTCACTGAATTTGAAACGTTGTGCCCAGGAATATTTCTTCTTATATATGTGTTCCTTTTTTATGCAGATATGAAGACCAACAAACTTGAAGGTTATGTGAACTCGAAGACATAAGGATCCCCAGATTTTGATGCAAATATTATCATCATTTTAGTGAAGGCACCAATTTACCCTAGCAGTTTGCCCCCTTTAAATCAAATGGGACCAAAGTTTAACAGAAAAATGGTATCTCAACTCGATTTCCAAGTGGTGGTTGAATGGATTACATTTTATCGTACTTCATTCGAACAACAATTTGGGCACTATGTATCTTTTGAACTTATGCCAATGAACTCAGAATGAAACTCTAAGCTGCCTACGTACCTCGGTGAAGAGGATCAAGTCATATTGTAGTTCAGAATGGGTGATTTTATTTTTATTTTTATTTTATTTTTTAATTAATTTTTTTGTCCTAACTTTTGCCTAGGCCGCCTCTTTCGAGGTTTTCAACCTAGCGGACTTTTTTTTTTGGGCCGTACACGGTTTAGACTCAAGCGGGCCAGGAGTGTAGGAACATGCAGTTTAGGCTCATGCGTCAAGGAAAGTTGCAACTTCAAGGATAATACTTATTCAATAACTTGCCATTGATAGGGCCGATTCTCATGACATCTACATCAACTAGCTTGTAATCCCCACTTGAGTAAGCTTCTTGTACGACATATGGCCCATCCTATTTTGAAGTGAACTTCCCTACATGTTTATGGGAAGTAATAATGGGTCTTCATATGGCAAGGACTTGATCTCCTACTTGAAAGGATCTCGGGCGAACTCTTTTATTGAAGGCGCGAGATGCTCGAGCTTGATAACATTCAAGACTCTGTTGAGCTTCCAACCTCTTCTCATCAAGAGCCTCCAACTCTGCTAATCGAAGTCGAGCATTTTCTTCATCAGTGATCCCTTCTTGAATAGACAGTCATAATGAAGGTATTTGATGCTCAAGTGGAAAGACGGTTTTGACTCCATAAACGAGTGAATAAGGAGTCGCTTGTGTTGGCGTGCGGTGAGTCGTCCTATATGCCTATATAGCTTCTTTTTCCAATCTCGTTTGGATTTGGAGACGACTTTATTTAACAATTTGCATAGAGTTTGTTGAATGCTTCAGCTAGACCATTGGCGACAACATTGTACATCGAAGAGTTACGTTTCTTGAAGCCAAAGAGATCACAAATCTTGTTCGTCAGATTATCGAATGGCTTTTTGTTATCCGTTATTATATAACGAGGAATGCCAAAGCGATAGATTATGTTTATTCGGATGAAACTTGCAACATTTTCCTTCTTTACCTCCTTAAGAGCAACAACTTCAGCCCATTTTGAGAAGTAGTCAGCTGTAGCCAAGATGTATAGGGCCCACCAGAGGACTTTGGCAGTGGTCTAACAACATCCAATCCCCAAGCGCCAAACGACCAAGATGCAACAGTCGGTTGCAACACTTCAGGAGGTTGATGAATAAAATTTGTATATAATTGACAAGCCTTGCATCTTCGAGCATATTCCAAGCAATCTTTTACCATCGTTGGCCAATAATATCCCATCCTTTTTATATGGAAGTGGAGCTTTGGTCCAGACTAGTGTGACCCACATACCCCAGAATATGCCTCTTGCAAAGCTTGGAGTGCTTCTTCTTCCCTTAAGCATCGCAAGAGTACTCCCTCGAATGACCTTCTGTATAGAGTATCTTTGTAGTAAAGGAGGCGAGGTGCACAACGATGGATTTCAGTCCTTCTCCTCAAATTTTCTGAAAGTATCCCATAACATAAGTAGTCGATAATGAGTTATCGCCATTCTTCTTTCTCAACTTCAGAAAACAACGACAAGACGCTTGAGTTCATTTTCTTCACCTTCATCCTCATTTGGCGGCGGTACTACCCATTTTTGACAGACAGTAACTTGTGCTTGATCAGGAAGGGTTAATGATGAAGCTAGGGCATCTAAAGCATCAACCTTTTTATTTTCTTTCCTTGGCACATGATGAATAGTCACATCACTTAGCCACCCCATTAATTTTTCTCCGTAATCATGATATGGGCATATTTCAGGATTCTTAACCTCGTAACTACCTAGAAGTTGATTGACCACTAACTAAGAATCACTAAAGACTTGCAATTGCAACCGCTTCATTTCGACAGCCATTTCGAGCCTAAGTAGTAGTGATTGATACTCAGCAATGTTGTTAGAGCAGAGTTGCATCAACGTAGAAGAGTAGGGCAGGACTTCGCCTTGAGAAGTGACAAATACTACACCAGCACCATATCCTCCGCGATGTGCAGCACCATCAAATTACATCTTCCATGGAGGCTGAACTTTAATGACCATTGCGTCATCATCAGGTAGTTCTTCAGTTAGCTCCCAATCATCAGCTATAGGGTGATCTTCCAAGAAGTCCGCTAGCGCTTGTCCTTTTATAGCCTTTTGAGGGATGTACACGATTTCAAATTGTTGAAACTAGAGGTACCACCTTACTAGTCGATCACTAAGGACATGTTTTGACATCACGAACTTGATGGAATTTTCTCTAGAAACAAGACGAACAACATGATCTTGAAAGTGGTGCTTCAACTATTGAATTCAGAATACTAGCGCCAAACACAACTTTTCAATTGGCGAATAATTCAGTTCATTTGGTGTCATCATCCTGCTCAAGTAGTAAAGAGAGTTTTCTTTCCCCTCACTATTTTCTTGGGCCAACAGCGCTCCAACAGACCTTTCTTGTGTCGAAATATATAGTATCAGCGGCTTTCCAAGTATAGAGGCTGTCAAAACCGGAGGCTTCATCAAGTATGATTTAATGCTCTCGAAGGCATTGCCACACACTTGGTCCCATTTGAAAGGGACACCTTTCTTCATAAGGCGACTGAATGGTTGGCACCTCCTAGCTAGGTTTGAGATGAATATCCTAAGGTACACTAACTTTCCTTGCAGACTTTTCAATTCGTATATAACCCGTGGCTCAGGCATTTTCAAGATTGCATCTACTTTGGTTTGATCAATTTCAATCCCTCAATGTCGGACAATGAAACCAAGGAACTTTTCGGAAGTAACTACAAAGGTGCATTTCAATGGATTCATACTAAGTTGGTACCTCCGGAGCAACTCAAACACCATTCTCAAGTCTTTCAAGTGGCTGCCCTTCTTTCTCGATTTTACCACCAATTCGTCCATATAGCATTCGAAATTTTTGTGGAGAAGATCGTCAAAAATATTCTGTATAGACCTTTGATAAGTAGTACCAACATTCTCCAAGACAAGAATTTCTTTGTAACTCCAAGTAAAGACATCCTTAAACTCCTTGAGTAACTCAATATAAGTGCTTTCTTCATCAACTTCTAGTAAAGCACTTAGATAGATGGGTCTTGGTTCTTCATCAGTGCCAAGGTTAACTTCTTTTAAGGCATCAATCATTGCCTTCACCCCTTCTTCAAGTTTTGGGGGAGCATCTTTTGTATCTTCATCTTCTTGAGGGTCCCCATCATTGAAGGATATGTGATAACACGGTGAAACATCGTCCAATTTCTCGTCATCCTCCATTAGAGATAAAACACCATGATCGCTTTATGCAGTAACATGATACTAAGAACCCACACTTTCTTCATCTTCATCACGTTCTTTAGTGTAGACCACAGTGTATGGCTTCACCTTCAGTACATCATACAAAACCATGACTTTTGTTTGTTGCTTCATTCTAGAAGGAACCAAACTTTGGAAATCTTTAAAGATCTTCTGAATTTTGGGCGAACCGGGTGTTCTTGTATTTCAATAATTTCTTTGGAACTTATTCCCCTTCTTTAATGGACCCAATCTCTCAAATACAAAAATTCTCACAGTTGATTTTCCAAGTCGATCAAAGACAGAGGCCTGTTAGAAGCGACAGATTCGTCTTCTATAGTGATATAGTTGTTGCTCACCCTTCTTATGGAGATGTGCACTGGTGACAGTTGCTTGTATCCCAAACCTTCACGTGGTTTCCTAGTTTCAGCTTTTGAGGGGAGCTTCCCTAACTTTTACGGCTCATTGGGATTGTATCCAGCTTTTGCAAATAACCTGTAAGCGTTAGGATCAAAACCTTCATCTGTTCGCTTTGTAAGGAGTGCCACATTCTGCAAATGATTTTGGACTATAAACCCTGCAAGAGGCTTCGAGGACAACTTTACTGCCTCAATTCATTTTACCGGAAGAGTTAACTCCTTTAGCGTGTTAGTTTGGAAATTAGATGATTCGCCCCCGTCTTTCTTCCTTTTATGGACATATTGGAGCACATGGCTTACTTTCTTGCCATAAGACGCAATATCCACTCTATGAGACTTATTCGCGTTGGCGTGTACCTCCTCAGTAACAACTTTGGCTTTACCAATAGTCACCTCAGCTGTTTTAGTTACGGGCTCGTCATTCTTGCTTTTCATGCCATCATCAAATTTTAGCTCCTTCACAATGCGGTTCTTCAAGTAGAACTTTGCATCAGCGAAGTGTGATTTTGTCTCGGTGAATGGTTCATCATCATCAGTTATCTTCTTCTCGACTTTACCCTCGTAGTATTTTAAACAGTGATGGTAGGTAGATGGAACTACTTTATTCTCATGTATCAAAGGCCTTCCAAGAAAGACGTTGTATGAAGTCTTCGCATCGATCACATGCATCCATGAACTTGATTGCATATCTTCAATGGTGATTCACAGCCTGATCACGCCTATGGCTCTTTGCCCCCCTTGCTTGAATCCTTGGATTATCACACGACTTTTTAAGAGTTCGTTCATGGGAATACCAAGTTCTTTCACAGTGCGAATTGGCAAAATGTTCACTGAGGATCCTCCATCAACCAAAATTCGATTTACTTTTTCATCGCGCATATAGCCAACTAGGTATAATGGGCGGTTGTGAAGAGTGTCACCCAGCAGAAGATCATCATTTGTGAACGTGACTTTTTCCTCACAAGCATTAACTTCTTTAGGAGTGTACTCGATAAGCTTTTCCGAATATGGTGTCAACTGTAGGTCATCACTTTTTTCTTTCCCTTCGTCAGTATAGCAACAAGAGGCATCAATATCCCCATGGGAAATCTTCATGCGGAACCAACTAGGTAAAAACTCCTCCAAGGTCACTGCGATGTCGTGGATTTTGAGGGTGGTGCACCTCCACTTTTTCTTTCTTTAAGTTCTTTACTGGATTCCATATCCTTGGTCTTTTTACCACCATTTTTCTTGTTGGTTGTTCTACTGATTCTTTTCGTGGGCTCCTTCTGTGATGCCTACAGTGAGTCACCAACGTCCAACCTTCATCATCATCAGATTGATTGGCTTCAACTTTGTCATTCTCCAGTAATTCTTCGTCTTTAATTTCTTTAAAACCACATAATTCATCCACACTGAATGAGCCAAAGGTGATAGAGACTTGGTTTGCGCTTGCTTTCTCATCTTCAATCACGATCTTCTTTTCACAAGCCAAGTCCATAACTTTGTCCTTGAAGACAAAGCACTTCTCCAGAGGATGACTCACAAGTCGATGGTATTTGCAGTAATTTGGGTCATTTATTTTCCCAGCTTTATTTGGTCGCTTCATCTCTGGAAGCTCAATGAGATTTAACTCGAGGAGTTCTTCAAAAATAGTCGGCACATCAGAATCCAGAAATGGGTACTCTTTCTCTTGCATTTCTTTCAGAGTCAACTTTCCGCTTGGATTATCTTGAAACGGAGTGGATTTCATACTCTGCTTCTTGCTCATCTTCGTCGTGAACTTCACAGGTGATGTGTTGACATTCATAGCTTCTTTGTTTTCAGATCTTAGTACAAACTTGCTCCATTTTCTGACTCCGTGCTTGTCGTTCCCTTTGCGAGGTTCATAGATGGGCATCCTTTCATTTCTAGCAGAGGACATGCTTAACTCCATGTCATGGGCACGAGTTGCAAATTCTTCAAATGTGATAGGCTTGATACCTTGCAAGATGTTGCACAATACCCAATGCATACCTTGAATGCATATCTTTATGCCAGAAGCTTCACTAAGCCTGTCTTTACAGTTGAGGCTTGCATTCCTCCAACTATTGATAAAGTCGATAACTGGTTCACCCTTCCGTTGATGAGTATTTGTGAGTTCCACCATGCTCACAGTGTGCCTTGTGCTATAACAGCGATTGAGGAACTCTTGATGTAGTTGATCATATCTATCAATAGATCCCGCCTTGAGGTCTGTATAATAATCAAAAGCATTTCCTTTTAGCGAGCGGACAAACTGTTTGATGAGGTAATCTCCATAAGTCCTAGTATTATTGCATGTATCAATGAAGTGCACCACATGTTGCTTTGGATTGCCTTTACCATCAAACTGTTGAAACTTTGGAGGTTGATAGCCAACAGGCATCTTCAACATATCGATCCTTACAGTGTATGGCGTTGCATATGTAAGGAAGGATTTGGCAGCAATCTCATACTTATTCTTAATAGTTCCTTCAATGAACTCCTTCAGTTGATCGATGGGAATCATCCCTTCAGATGAGACAGGGATAGCCTTAGCGGATGCTACTCGTCTTGGGGAAGAATCAATCTCTAGAACTTCTGGGAGCTTGCCAGGTGCATGGGTGGATTCTTCTTCCATCAAGATTCCCACCCTGTCTGTTAGCTTGTCAATTCTAGCATCTTGATTTTGCATGCACTTGGTCAAGCCAGCGATTGCTTCTGTCAGGTTCACCAACTGCTCTTCCACAGAGGAAGTGTTTGTCACCATGACTTGCATGATTGCTGTAGATGATGGGGAGTAGCACAGATTATCACACTGATTGATTATCGAATGGCTCACGCTATATGGTGTAAGTGGGGAGGATCCATCACTTGAAGCATCATCATCTTCCTTCACAACAGAGTTCTTGGATCCGGAGAGGTCAAGAAGAGCAAGAGTTTTCTTGATCTTTTCAGCAACATTGCTTCCTCCTTCGGGTAAGTTTCTGGAAGATCTTGCTCCTTTTGAGAATGAAGATCCGAAAATAGGGGTTGATGTCGACGTCACTTGGAGTGTTTGTTGTCCTAAAGAGCTCGCTTTCCTCCTCGTAACTGGTCCGAAGATTCCAAAGGTAACATCAAGGATGCTTTCCACATCAGCATAGAACCTGGAATTAGCAGTCTTGGTTGAAGTTGAACTGGAGTTGATTTTCTTGGAAGCCATTTCAATGTTCTTGAACTTTGGTGATTGAAAAGTTAAGATGAGATATAAAGATTGTCCCACTGGGCGTGCCAGAATTTGTAGACAATAAATTGTGTCGAGAAAGTATAATCAAGACCGAAAAATATTGCAACAATCGTAGTATTTTATTTTAATTATTTGAGTGTTACAATCTCTATGAACCCTCTGATTCTTCTTTTCAACAGTAAATAAAAGAGCGTCTGAGCTTAATCTTGAATTTTATTTTATTTTAATCCAAGTGCTTGAAGCTTGATCTTGACGTACTTTTAATTCAAGGGCTTGCAGCTTGCTCCTGAATCTTCGTCTTGATCTTTTAATCCTTAGAACAGTTGAATGCTTGTAGCTTTTAGAGAAATCCACACCATTTGATCCACGAGCTCCCTCTTGCTTCTTGTTATAACTTCTGGTATCTTTTCTGCATTATGAAGACCCCTATTTATAGTTGTGGGAGGGACGGGTTATGATAAAACAAACTCTTTCCGACCAATCAAATTGAAGTGTGACAAGGCCGCATTTGATTGTCCAGGACTCACTTGCACATGTGACGTGGTTTCATTGGACCTTTAATTTGACTTGGCATGGCCTTGTCATTTTGACACGTGGCACTATTTCACTGGCCCTTTAGTTTGACTTGGAATGGCCTTGTTATTTTAACACGTGACACGATCTTATTGGCTTTTCTGCTTGACTTGGCGCCCACGTCATTTCACGTGGCCCACTAAATGGGCTAGCCCAATGAATTTAGACCTATTTATTTAATCCATATATATTGAATTATGTAATTAATTCAATTATATTATCACATAATACTTAGTTGGACTAGTATATTTAAAATATAAGTCAAGTTACTTATTGAATTTGAATTCAATAAATTTTACATGCCTAACGTTAACATTGCAAAAAAAAAAGTTGCAAATACATCTTAAGCTGATCAAAATAATATGTTTTCTTTTCCCTTAAAAACTCTTATCTTCTCTCCCTACTAGCTATCAACCTTCGTTGTTGCCTCCCCACTCTTCTGCTTCTTCTTCCTTGTATTGCCAACACTTTTCTCCATGAATTTTTATTTTCTTAAAAAGGAAAGACAAACAAGAAATTAGAAGAAAATAGTTAGAGATAAGAGATAGTTTTCTTTTACCGCAAAAATGAATGGAGTCAAAATAGTAATGGAAAATTTGAAGCTAGATAATTATTTAAAGTCCATTACTTAAATAGGTTTGCATCTATATCCGCTTTTGGGTCACGTTTTAACTTATACCCGCTTTGCAAAAAAAATTGCAAGCGTACTCACTTTTCACGTAAACTTCAAGCATACAGGCCTGAAGTAGCAAAGGCAATCACGCAAACTTCAGCATTCTAGTAGACGACTGAACTTAAGCATTCTACTAGCTGAAGTTTTGTCTTGGATTCAATAGTTTTGTCGTAAAGCTTTTTCAAAAACTTCAGCAGAAGATGTTGAAGTTATTTAGTTCGTTTGTAAAAACTTCAGCACCAAATAAGTTGAAGTTTTGTCCTGGATTCATTAGTTTTGTCATAAAGCTTTTCAAAAAACTTCAGCAGAAGATGTTGAAGTTATTTAGTTCATTTGTAAAAACTTCATTAGTTTTGTCATAAAACTTTTTCAAAAACTTCAGCAGAAGATACTGAAGTTATTTAGTTCATTTGTAAAAACTTCAGCACTAAATAAGCTGAAGTTTTATCCTGGATTTATTAATTTTGTCATAAAGCTTTTTCAAAAAACTTCAGCAGAAGATGCTGAAGTTATTTAGTTCATTTGAAAAAACTTCATTAGTTTTGTCATAAAGCTTTTTCAAAAAAATTTAGCAGAAGATGCTGAAGTTATTTAGTTCATTTGTAAAAACTTCAGCACTAAATAAGCTGAAGTTTTGTCATGGATTCATTAGTTTTGTCATAAAGCTTTTTCAAAAAATTTCAGCAGAAGATGCTGAAGTTATTTAGTTCATTTGTAAAAATTTCAGCATTAAATAAGCTGAAATTTTATTGTCAAGTGTCATATTAATCCGAACTCCTTAAACATACGATTAAACACTGGAAGAAGAAAGGAGGAAGAAAGCAGCGCACAGGTAGTAGGAAGAAGTGCCTCATATTTTTGTAAGACAAACATAGTTAGGCCCTTACCCTCGCCAGATTCGACTATTTATACACTTATGATTAGCATACAAGCATTTAGTTCTCCAAATAAATGCACAGAACGTGATTGTGTCCGTTGGGATTATGAAAACCCCGGTGGACTTGGACAAGGCTGTCTTAAAGGGTTATTGTGAGGACAACACATTAACCCAGCTAGGTTTGACCATGATGCATGCACAGTATAACAGAGTAAGGTTTCTATGAGGTCTTAGACTGGTACCCTTGAGCAGACAACTCAAGGGCGAAAGGCACGGAATCGTCGGCTGCACCGTTGATCGACTAGCTTTACCGCAAATAAGCCTTTCCGAATTTAGGGAGTGATATAAAATAAGAAGAGCGCAACCACTCATCAAGCGTTGCTATAGGATTTGTATAGGCACGGGTGGAATATGATGTGGAGCATGATTATGAAACAATAAAATACGCAATAAAAGCATGTTGTCATGTATTTGCACGTTATGAAAACGGTAAATACAACAGTTATGATTGAAAATCAGTTACAAAGGAAAACAAAAATAAACATGTCAGTTTCATTTAAAAGAATAAATACTTGGGAAAGTAAATAATTTGCACATGAAGGGAAAGAGAAAGGGGTGCAGGTTTTAGCAAAATAAAGACAAATTCACAAAGCAGTTTGAAATGGTAAAAGCCTAGAAGTCCCTAGCAGAGTCGCCATGTTGTCGCGCCCCCTTTTTCCCTCTCATTTCGGATCAGTCAGGGTTTTTGACATTATTGGGACAACTCGTTTTCTTTTGGGAAAAGGGGTATGTAAGGAATTGAAGAGTCGTCACCTAACGAATTAGGTGCGTTAGGGCACCTACTAAGGGTCATTATAACACAGATTCAAATAACTAGAGATTGGGTAAGGGCTTGAAATTACTTCAAGGGGAAGGTGTTAGACACCCCTCAAAGTCCACAACTGTGGTTCCCGGCCAAACAAGCTTTGTGAATTTAAACAAGTAGCAAATAAGCTTAAACAAATAAAGGTTTTGAAAAGATTTGCAGTCTAAGCACACATGTGAAGTAAAGTTTTAGAAGATTTAAAGTCTAAGCACATATATAAGGTTTTGAACGATTTAAAATCTAAGCACACATGTGTAATGGATAGGGGAGTCCTACGTTGTTTATCCTATAGGATCACATCAATACAATGCCCGGTAATCACTCCTCAGAAAGGGGCTACACGTGGCATTAGCGCACCGGTCATCATATCCATATCCACCCTTTCCCACCCCTTAGCGGCTATTTACGCGTGTGTTGTTTAACAACCTCTATGCGTGTTGTTACCCGTCCCTTCTTAATGGTCCTAGAGGAAATTAGGGCCAATACCTATATGCAGGTCTAGACAGACCCCTAAGGTTTAAAAGGAGACAATACTAGAGGACATGCAAGAACAAATAGGACTTTAGCAAATAAAGGCAGGAAAGAGCAATTAAGAGGCTCAGATTTACCTCCACAAATAATGCACGTAAATAACACAACTCAAACACAAAGAAGAGGCATTTTATTAGACATGATCCTAAAGCATGATGTCTAAGTGAATATCAAAACACAGAAGATATGCAGTTTTATTTTATAAACCCAGAAGAAGGGGCCCTAATCAGTTTGCCTACTGATTTTAAGCATGTTAGCCATTAAGCAATAAACACAAAAGAAACAGTTTTCGAGTTTTATAAAGGTTGATTACCTAAGGCTTACCTAGGCGTGGGGGGGTAATGTACAGTAGTTACCAGAATTGTTAAAAACTGTTTAGAAGTTGCTATACCTAAAGCATGTTGTTCTATGTGTTGCAAAATACAAGGATTATTACCAGTTAATTTAAAACAGGATGATCAAATGTGAGACTGTCTTATATCCTTTTTCATGCATCAGTAGTTTAACTAGGTGTGATTGGGCGAGATCCTAAAGCATGGTATCTACTATGCACATAGTGATGCAGAATAGTTAAGACATCATTTCAGGATACACAGAATTCCTAAAGGCATGATTTCTAAAATGCACAAAGAGTTACAGGGTAATTTCAGGATGTGCAGGAGCAATATGTTTTTATGTTGATGCTATTATTTAGCCTAGAAGCAGGATTTCTAAGTGATAAATAGGGTCAAATGAGATGTTGAAGTAGTAAACCTAAAATATGATATCTAATGCATGACATGCTTAGAATGTATTGGTCCTAAACATGGAATCTAATGCACATATAGAAAATGTAAACCTAAGGCATGGTTTCTACCCATTGATATTGATAACATATATAGCTACCCTCCCCTTTTCACTAGCCAACCCCAATATTCATTTACAATAATTATTACAAATCAATATTGAATGAATTACATAGATAAAGAAAGATAAGAAGTTACACTATAGGGAGCCTGAAAACAAGCCCAGATTTCCAAAACCTCAAATGCCCAAATGTTTCATAGCCTTTCTTATATCCGGGTGTGTCAGAGTTCCCTAAGGACCTCAAGGGATCCTGGGCAGTGCTCACACCCAGATTTCACCACCATAACTGAGTAAGTGCAGTGTGGAAGTGCCAGCTCCAATGCATCAGAGTTCAGAGGGATCTCATAGGGATCCCTAAGCAGTCACACATTGGAGGGACAAAACTTAAGGACCTAAGAGTAAAGTGAGAGTGCTTGACATAATTTTGAAAAGGTTTTATTAGGAAAGCAGTGTGAAAAGAGACTTAGTTGAAATAGTTTTGTAAATAAGAGAGTTGTTTAGTAAAACAACTTTTGAAAACAGTTGTGTAATTAAACAAACAACAGGTTAATCAAACAAGTTCAACAACACTCAGAGAACAAACCTTCACACAAGGTTAATTGGGGATTGGGGACAAATAGAGAATGTATGGTGAACACATAACAGGCAGAAGTCCTTTGCACTTGGTGCAGATAGTAACACATAGATTCAGGAGTACTAATTAGACATAGTTATAGAATCTGAAATGCTTAGAGGATTCAGTAGAGTATAGGATTTCATACTAAACATGATTGAGCATTAAGATAACTTAGGATAACAAATCAATAGGTGCATACTAGAACCAGGCAATAGTACACAAGCATTAAAAAGAAAGGGTAAAGTCATGTTACTGATTCATAAGAGCATGTTGACCCTAAAGAGGTAAGACATAACTAGCACACTTAGATGAAGCAAAGAGGTCAATTACATGTCGAACAACAAAACCATAGGTAGAAGCAAATTAGAAACATGATGAACTGAAGTAGCAAAAGAAACATATTATTTTTGAGACTTGAATTGAAATCAGAACATACCAGTAAAGAAGATAGTAAATACAAAGTGAAGGATATGAGAGAACAATAATTAGCCTTGGCTTACAGCCGACTAAAATTCAGAACAATAGCAAGTAGCAAAGAAAGAAAGCGGAAAGCTTTGAGTGTGCACAGTAGGGTAAAAATCACATAAAATCAGGGATTCAACTAGAACATAGTACTGATTAGGGGAATTAACACAAATGTCTGAGAATAAGTGAGATAAACACAACATATGCAAGAAGAAGCAAAAATCAGAAACTCTAATAGGGTAAAAATCACAAAGGCTCAGAACATTCATGAGAAACAAGCACGCATACAGATTAAACGAACAAATTATCAAAGACAGAATTAGAACCTAGAATTAAGACCAAGAATTAGGGTTTTCAACATAATGAATTAGATAAAAAGGGAAAAACTTAAACAATCGTTTAAACATAGTATGAATCATAGAATAATACTGAAAATCAGAGGAAAAGTCATTTTTGAAAAGGGGTTAAGAAACCCTAGTTTTGAAGATGAAGAAGCATTTTAAAAATCGGGAAGATACTTAGGGAAAACAGTAAAGATAACTCAAAATATACTCAGATCTATTGCAGATTTGAAGAGTCAAGAGATGAGTTAGGGTTTCAGAGAGAGATAACCCAGAGGTAGAGAGAATCAAGCTTAGAAACCATAGGTTTTTAGCCGGAGATAGAAAGATCTTACTCGGACACGCCAAGGGTGGCCTGAGAACGGCCAGAATCAGACCATAGGTGTGAGTTGAACAGCCGATGGTCCCTTGAGGACCTCAGGGTAGCAGGAATCCGGCATGTGAGGGAGCCATGGAGGCTAGGGGTGGTGGGGGAACCACCATTGTTACCGGTGATCCAATGGCCGACAAGAGGAGAGTAGGGTTTAGCAGAGAGAGCTTGAGAGAGATGAGAGGATGTAACGGCGAAGAGTGATGAGAGAAATGAGAGAATGAGGGTTGGGGGGGGGNTCATACATAGAAAATTTAAAATGATTACTTAGTATTTTAAAATACAAATGACTATGTTTTGGGTGAAAATGGTATAAAATTATATGATTGAGCTATAATTGCAAAGTTATTGCAATTATAGCCAAAAGATGCCAAATTGGCTATTTATTGAATAATTTGGCCTTAATAGGACCATGAATAATAAATTAAATCAAGAAATGCTTTTGAAATCATTTGTGATGTAGTTTTGTAATTATTTATTGGAAATAAAATGCTGGGTAAATTAATAAAAATATAGGAAAATTATGGAAAAATACCAATTGCCATTAATGCATGATTTTGAAGGTATATATGCAATTTTAAAATATTTTTTCGATAAAAAATGGGTATCAACAAGAAGGAGGCGCATGAAGTTGGAAAAATTAGGGTATATGTTAAATAACTTTAAAAATATGGGTATAGTTTAAATGGGGGTAACCAAATATGGCGTCCCGTATAATTTTTACCTTAACTATACCTATAACATTCAGAAGGTCACTTAACCAGATTTCTCAAACTTTTGATTGTCAAATACCTATTTTACCCTCTAAATTATCATCTTTTATCTTCTTCTTCTTTTTTTTTTTTATTTTTTTTTTTACTTTTTTAATATTATGATTTTTTTTATTTTTAATATACATTACGGACTTACCTATAAAATAAATAAATTTTATTTATAAAATAAAAAATAAAAAATTAGTTTTCTAGTATATATAATGTCAGGATAATACTATAATCGAGCATAAATTTCAATAACATGTAATGTATATTACAAAAATACCTTTATTGTAAATAATTTTTTTTATATTATGTGCATGGAATATATATTATAAAACTTTTATTTTCTTTCATTCTCAATTGTGTAAGAAAGTTGAGTTTTTGTTGTTAATATGAAAATTACTATTACGAACAATTTACATACAATTATAATACAACTGTACTACAATTTTGTAAGTATATTGTATGTCATGTGTTCTCTTTTTTTTTTTTTCAAGTTTCTATCTGAAATTCAGCCAAAATCAAGTATAATCTTCACCAAACACCCTCAAAATTGAGATATAAACTTCAAACAATATTTCAAATTACTTGTAACAACACCCAATCCAAACAAATAAAGAATTTTTGAAAACACAAATTTGATTTCAAAGCTTCAAAGCTTTTAAATGGCTGTCAATGGTGGAGAGTAAAAAACTTTCAAAATTTATTGATTGGCAATTTCAATTTGAACACCAATTGTGTAACATAAAAGGAAATTGCTAAGTTAAAACTCTATAGTAAAACGATTGAAATCCATTAAAAATATTCCATTAAAAATATATACAATATGGAAGGATAAAAAGTAGAGAGCATCAGAGGAAGAAAAATTGGGGAAAGAATAAAGAATGAGAGATAGAGAGAGAGCGCAAGAGAGAGAGAGATGGAGAGAGAGAGCGCATGAGAGAGAGAACATGGATGAGAAATAACTGATTCCTTATTCAATTTCTAATTTAAAGGGATACTAATTTAAAACTAATTTATATAAAATTAAAATTTAATTTGAAAGGATAATAAAGTTTCATAGGTAGCATAGGAAGGAAAAAAACACAATTAATGATAAGGGGCCAAATCTATTTAGATGTTTATAGGCCGAATCAGTAATGTGATAAAAGTAAATGGGCATCCAATAACTTTCTGGCCCATTATTCTAGCCTATGACCTTATAACTAAGCCCAAAAAGTCCAGCAGCACTTGCTGAAACATAACTAGGGTTTTGCAGCCTTATAGCCTCAACTTCCCCTTCTACCAAACCCCCCACACCTCGTCCAAAAGCAGCTGCAACATCTCCTTCCCAACATGGCTGTCGGGTATCTCTCACCCGCTCCACTTTTTCTAACTCTCATATTACTGATTTATTTTTATCTTTTTGTTTTTCTTTCGATTCTGATGTTACATTCTTGTGCAGTAAGAACAAGAGGATTTCAAAGGGAAAGAAAGGAGGAAAGAAGAAGGCGTAAGTTTTTATCCCTTTGATTATTTCTGTTTTAGTTTTTGGGTGCAAATGTAGACGTACTAAATTGGGTGTGGTGAAAATGTTGGCAGGGCGGATCCGTACGCAAAGAAGGACTGGTATGACATAAAGGCACCATCAGTATTTGATATCAAGAACGTTGGCAAGACCCTGGTCACTAGGACTCAGGGTACTAAGGTCTTATTCTCTTCCTCATTTTCTACTTCTTCTTTCTCTTCTGTTATTCTGTTAAGCTTATGCCCGTTGCTTTTGGTTTTCAATTATTTTGGTTATCACTTATAGTAGTTCTGGACTAGTTCATCTCTATACCCGTTTTAGGAACCGATTTTGTTATTTCTTTAGATGGATATGTGAGCATACTAGGATTAAGAACGAAGATATACTGGGCAAGGTGGGAGTGACTAAGATGGTTCAGAAGGAGCGCAGATGCCCTAGCGAGGAGGTGCGAGAGGTTGACTAGGATAGGTCTTAAGAGAGGTTGAGGTAGACCAAGGAAGAATAGGGAGATGTGATTAGATAGGACGTGACACATCTTCAGCGCATCTAGGGCATGACCCTAGAGAGGAGAGCATCAAGGTCGAGGTTTACACTAGAAAGTTAGTCAGGAAGTCAAGCGATTTATCTTTTTTTTTTGTGGGAGAGCATGGTTCTAGTTTAGAGCACCTTATCTCCTCCTTTTTTGCCTTATCGGTATTATTATTATTATTATTATATTCTTTTATTATGTTGTTCTTCAATTTTATTGCTATTGTTTCTTTTGATTTGGTTATCTTTACTATTTCTTATGACAATATTTTTTTTCTTCTTCAATATTTTTATCTTAGTTTTTCTTTACTCTTGTATTTTTCAAACCTGATTTGAAAATGCTTTTCTTGAGCTGGGGCCTATCAGAAACAACCTCTCTACTTCACACAAGGTAGGGGTAAGGTCTGCGTACGCCCCAACCTCTCTAGACCCCATTCGTGGGATCACATTGGGTATTTTGTTGTTGTTGTTGTTGTTATGACGTACAAGGTTGATTAGATAACAAATATCTAGGAATGTGATTAATTAAAATAAAACAAACTTGAGTGGAGTTTCTACTCTGAAAACTGGAGTAATTTGGTTGTGAAATGTTGGCGAGCCCATATCTACACCTTAATTTCTAAATGTTGGGGAAATATAAATGAAGTTTCTGCATGGTGGGTTCTATCTCATACGTAGATTTAAAAATTGATGAGATTGTTACGAACTCTAAACATAAGGAACATGTAGTTAGCTCTCTAGTTCTTTCCATCTATATGAGCTACATTTTGGATAAAAGTAGAGGGTTGTTCCTAATAAATAATAAATGAAGAGGGCTGTTGTTGGTTCATTATCAACTAAAACTAGTCAATTTATAATGAGTCCTCTGTTGAATGTGTTAGGATGCAGTATTGGAAGGAAACAGTGTCCAAATCAGCGTGTCACTAAAGGTGCCCTTAAGGCTCAGTCCATGAAGCTTAGTGTAGGACAGGGCGGGTTCTTCAGCTTGCATAAGGAGGCTGCATTATAAGCCCCTTAGAGCGTATATATCTTGAAGAGTGGCACACTAGACAAAACGTAGTTGAGAATTCTATGTATTGATTGTTAAGAAAGCATTATTAATGGGTATATAGGTGATTAGGACTGAGAAATTAGAAGTTTCAAAACAAGTCACTGAATATGTACTAGAAACCTCAAACTATTTTTCTTTCATTCAGTGGAACTTCACTATGGCTCTTAATCTTGATTAATATGAGTTTTCTACTTCATAAATTGCAGTAGTTTTTTAATGCCTTTGTCAACATAACTGTTGTTTGTCTTTGTACTATATATCTATTGATCCATGCACCCCCACGTGTTAATTGTTCCTTATGCTTAAAGCGTCAAAAGACCATTGACTTTGACCATTTTGAGGCTTCAAATGATGATATTGATGGTTTATGTAATAGACTCGCACACCAACTAGTTTGAAAATGAGGCATAAGCATAGTAGTAGTTTGCTACAGAACATAGATGTGTGGGATGCTAATTTTTTGTCCCTTCACCTTTGATTTGGTTAAATTGTATTTAAATTGTTCCAGGTAGTTTGTGGTCTAGATTGTTTGGATGACTTTTAACTCCTGAAACCCCCTCTTCATAAAGTATGTGTTTTGCCGATTATGGTCTGATCATCCTACGTTATGGTGGAACTTTTCATCTTTTAAATATACATGTATATGAATGCAAGTGCAGTTTCACTTAAACAAGTGCATTTATCCCCCTGTGCCTCCAGATTGCTTCGGAAGGACTAAAACACAGAGTATTTGAAGTCAGTTTGGCTGATCTTCAGAAGGATGAGGATCAATCTTTCAGGAAGATCCGCTTGAGGGCAGAAGATGTGCAAGGGAAGAATGTCCTCACAAACTTCTGGGTAAGATGAGATCCGTTTTAGACGATCATTTCCTCATGACTGTAGAATAGCTGAATTTTAACCTTGCTGTTGAGTAACTTCAGGGAATGGATTTCACAACAGACAAATTGAGGTCTCTGGTTAAGAAGTGGCAGACATTGATTGAGGCTCATGTGGATGTCAAAACTACAGATAGCTATACTCTGAGGATGTTCTGCATTGCTTTTACAAAGAAACGTCCAAACCAGCAGAAGCGGACATGTTATGCTCAGAGCAGCCAGATCCGTCAGGTTTGTGGTACTTCTACTTGATCTCACTTATTTAATATTATCTCGCAAGTTCACTTTCAGTTACTTATTGAAATGTTTGTCTTCTTGTGTTAGATCCGGAGGAAAATGGTTGAGATCATGAGAAACCAAGCAAGTTCCTGTGACCTGAAGGAGTTGGTCGCAAAATTCATCCCTGAGTCAATTGGTAGGGAGATTGAGAAAGCTACTTCAAGCATCTTCCCACTGCAGAATGTTTATATTCGCAAAGTGAAGATCCTCAAGGCCCCAAAATTTGACATTGGCAAGCTGATGGAGGTAAGTTGGCATTGTTTTCTGTTTCCGTTCACGACATTGACCACCATGCGTGGATAGTTCCAAATTTACAAGTAGATTATTCAGTAACATCTGTTTTTGAACCTAATAATGAGAGTCTTCTTTTTACAGGTTCATGGTGACTATTCAGAAGATGTTGGTGTGAAGTTGGATCGACCAGCTGATGAGACTGTTGCTGAGGCAGAACCCGAGATTCCTGGAGCTTAGACTTGTTTGATTTTGGATTCTGTCTGCATATGGTGCTTGTCTTCTAAATTTTTGAATTTGTTTTAGTTGGGGTGTCAAAATATTGGATACCTTTCTTTGGTTACGTTTGATGTTTACACATTCATCAGAAATTAAGATATCGTTTTTATGCTAAGAAATGTTTGAATACTTTATTAGGACATAGATTCTTATGCATATTAGTGATATTGGAGCCTAATGAATGGTTTTCTATCTAAACGGGCTTTGAGTCTTCAACAAGAGGCTGAGATAGGAACAACTGCAGGCTATGGTTTATTTGTGTTGCTGAGGAACTGCTATAACTGATGATAATAGGATTAGAGATTAATGTACAGTGTCACAAATGCAAAGCCGCCTAGTGAATACAGAACAAACGATCTACGAATTGGCCCTGCGGCTTTACGATGATAAGCTAGATTGAGAAAATTGGCTACAAGAGACGCGAGCAAACCCAGGAGCAGCAGCGAATAGCGAATGGTGGCTGCTTTTGTTTTCATTGCTCTTGGTTCAGCATCTAGGAAAGGTTTCCTTATTTATGTTGCTAGATTTAATAACACTTGTATCCCTACAAGGATTAGGGATTTCCATAGCATAAGAGACACAGATGGAAAATATATATTAATCAAACAAATATAAAAGTATGTAAATAAACAATTTAAACCATTAGTAATGAAAGAACACATTTTAACATGTTAGTCAAAGTTCAAACCATTACTTTTCTTTTTATACTGTCCACCTTTATATTCTCCAAGGATCATAATTGGAAGTAGTCTCCCGATATCAAATCCAAATAACCTCTCAACTGTGGAAGGAGTAGTACCGTCAGGGCTCGATTTGATACGAAGGATAAGAAATAATTAATCTCGGGATTAAACTTGAGATGAGTTTATTCTATGTTTGATTGGGATAAAATTGCAGTATAAGTATAACTAATCTCAGAATTAGTTATCCTGGGATCAAGGGCGAATCCAGCGGGTTCAACTGATACTTTCGGTGCGAACATAAATTAATATGTAAAAATTATTTAAAATAAGAACAAATAGTAAATATGAACCCACAACTTTAATAATATTATGGGATAACTTCTTTCCAACCAAACAACCCCTTACTGTCTTTCAAATTAAGGACCTATTTAGAAATTTGAAGAACTACGGGGTGCAGAAAAGGATTCTACTTATTAAAATCGTGGGTACAAAGAGTATAACTTTCCAATGGAAGCTGTATTGTAGCATCCTCGCGCACGCAGCAATGGAAGCTGAGAAGAGTGTTGCGTCCAGCAAAAAAGCCGAAAATAACAGAGACAAGAAGATGACGAGGAAAGAGGTAAACATGGATTAACGTCTGCCCATTTTGCCCAAACACATCAATTTTTGAAGACCTAAAAATACAAAGCAGTTTATTAACAGTTCAACATACTCTTTTTTGTTTTACGAAGGCAGATACTGGAAAAGAAGAAGAAAATGAAAGAGATAATCAAAGCTGCTGTTTCTGAGAAAGACCCTCTTTCTTCCTTTCCATCTTTTCACCATTACAACACAAAGGGTTCGCTTTTTTTTTGTATTTTAATTATACCTATTGTTATTGTATTATTTTGGCTAATTAAGAATGTAATAATTCCCTATTAAATGCTTTGTCTTTTTTTTTTGGGTGGGGGTGGGGTGGGGTGGGTGGGGAACTTACTGTTGCATCAATGTAGTTGGGGGTGTGGGGGAAAACTTACCTTTACACCAATGTAGTCAATCTTTTACATAAAATTTTGCTCCATCAATTATTGATGGTTATGTGAGTATGTATATGCACATGTTACTAATCTAAGAAACATAATTTTTTAAAAATGTTTATTAACTTATATTTGCAGTCTATACATATCATCAAATATGATTAAAATATGTGAAAAATAATGTCTTTCATGTTCAAATTAAGCATTTTTAAATTCATAATGCTTGATCAAGGAAACTATTAACGTAAACTAACCTAAGTCAATGCTTTTATCAAAACTACATTAATTTTAGCTTGATGTAAACACATGGTGCGAGTAAGTCTTTTTTCAGGTTGGGGTGTGTGTTTTTCTGATTTGTGGCGAAGTGAAGGTAGTGAAAATGTCATCTTTCTGGAAGAGGATAAAAAGAGCCCTCTTTTACCCTTTTCGCGAATTAAGTTATTCTTCTTTGTATAAAGGGAATAACTTTAGTCATTAGGTGATAGCTTATGATCTTTCTCTAGCTATACAGTTTCTGACATATTTTTGTGCATGTTTTCATAGGCCAGGAAAACTATGTAATGCTAGTCTGTTATAGTTGTTTACTGTTATACATATTGTATTTTCGTATGGGTAATGTATAGTTGATTTGATCACTAGATTTGTCTGTGTACTTGGACTTTGGACGCGGCGATAACCTCTCTTCTTCACTAAAGCAGTATGTTCAAAACCTCCTCAAGGTATCAAACTTGGCTATCTTATTGTATTCGAGTTTAGCTACAACAACAAATCAATGATGATAGAGATACTTCCTCTTTTCTGAAAGTATATGACATTTACAGGTGAATATGGAGGCGGCATATGGAGCAGAATGGCCTGAAGAAGAGAAAGCAAAGCGTTGGCAGATGGTTTCTTCTGAAGCTCGATATCTATTTGTCTATGAGTCCGTAAATGCGGATGCCAACATTATGTTCAAATTATCAAAGAAAGGAAGGAGTAACGCAGACGGTACGGATGATAAGGGTCATCTTGTGGCTTTTGTACATTATCGCTTCACCATCGAGGAAGAAATTCCTGTTCTTTATGTGTATGAATTACAGCTTGAGCATCGTGTTCAGGGGAAGGGGCTGGGAAAGTTCTTAATGCTGCTAATTGAGCTGATTGCTCAGAAGGTGATGGACTAATCTTTCCTCATTCCCATGTATTATAAATGTTTGTTGTTTCAGTTTGATTCCTAAAATTATGGTGGTGGAGAAGCTAACATATTAATTTACAGCACTGCTGAAAATTTCTGTAGTATGTTTCTTCACTCAGGGAGATACTTGTCTTGCAGTAGAGTGGACATGTTCAAGTGCTAACTAAAGCTATCACTTCGCAGAGCAAAATGAGTGCCGTGGTGCTAACTGTTCAGAAGGCAAACATGACGGCGATGAACTTTTATAGGAATAAGCTAAGGTGATGCATTAATATGTTAGAGTAGCATTTTATTTCCATTTAGCAGATTCCATTTGCATGATGATGGTATTGAAATATCAATATAATAACCTTAGGTAGCTACTCTTTGAGAGTTTGAGTATAAGTAAATCATACTTTTTTACTTCTATAGAAAACTATAGTATTCGTCCTCTTTCTTTTTGCATCGCTGCATGTACCACTAAACAAATTCACTAACTGTCATCTGAAATCATTATTTATCATTAAGTGGTTCCATATGTAAGATTCGCCAAAAGAGATATCCTCTTAATCGAACTAAGCTTGTCATATCTTGGCATAAGATGTGGGATATCATGCTAAAGGGGAAGACACTAACAGAAAAACACTTGAAGTTTCAGGAGATTTCTGTATCTTTTACTCTTGTTGGAATGGACATAAATATACAACAAAATTATTTTACTGTTAACTATTCCCGACTGATGTATTGGACATGCTTATATGTGTTTTGGATGACTCAACAAGTCAAATATACCAATGGCCTGTTACATAATCAACTTCCACTGTCTCTTCCTCTCATTATTAGATAACATATGCTTATCTCTAACCTGAAATATACCAATGGCCTGTTACCATAACTCTTGTACGTCAATGTTTTGCAGGTACCTGATATCTACCATGTCACCGTCACAGGTAGATCAACTGTCGGCAATAATTCAGTTTTCATCACAATTTGCTTAAGCTTTACATTCTTCTTGTTTGGTACTGCAGATGGGGTTACAGTCAAATTATGAGATTCTTTGTAAGTCATTTGATTATGAAGCTAAAGCTGTACTAGAGGTGGGCAATCCCTTTTTCCTTGTATTAAATATCAAACCAAAGAGGACTCAAATAAGATTGACATCTCATATGCACTCAAAATTCTCCCAGGAATTCATGCATTAGATTGCTGTATCAACTGGTGATGCTTAAATTCTATTGTACAAGTATTACGCCAAAATTTTCTAAAAAATTGTTGCTTCATTTAATCAGTTACTAGACACTCATGTGGATTAAACCTGAATACATGTAAAACTATTGAATGAGGCAGATGAAATTTCTCAAATGGAACAAACTACTGTCTATGTTATGGTCAAGGTTCCAGTTGTGTAATTTCTTTTCGGTTCAATGATGAAAGTTTTCTTTTTCTCTCTTGGTGATGTTGTTATGTCATATGTATGGCCACTGGTTCATTTCCATGAAATGCACAGTGTTCTCCTATTGGATAGATGAAGTGCACAATCATATAGGATTATAGGCGCATTTTCCTGACAAATTATCTTTTTTTTTTCTCTCTCTAAAATCTCTGTCCAATGAAGGGGTGAAGATAACTGAGTACAAGGTGATTGAAAATCCGTCCTGCGAAGCATCTTACAAAGTTCAAGCATGTCAGCTTGACGATAATGAAACCTGTAAAGAGAAATTGCAAAGCGTATGGTTGCTGAAGTAGCATTATGTTCTAAAAGCATTTTTCAGTCAATTATTTGCCGAACATAACAACTTGTACTATTTATTCTCCATCAGGACCATCACTGTCTTTATATATGTGCTGTTTTCTTTAAAGCTTTTCCAGTATAGTCCACATCTGGGGAGCATAGAAGCCTCTATTGAATAAATAATAAAAACATACTATAATAAGTCTTTTCAAGGAAAACTATAATTACGTTTTGTGCCATTGGTTGAATCATGTTCATTGAACTGTTGATTTCTATAACAGGGTCGCCACACTTGAAAGAAGGAACATGTATACCAACAAATATGACACAGTACGTTTTAGGTTAGTAAAGACGTAAAGGTACTCATAGAACTGAGAGCCCATCCTCACTCGTTGATTGACAACAAAATAACAACGAGACATCCAGAGGCCGTAGTTCGAATCGCAATATCAAAATTCAAATATCACTTGGTCCATTGACAAATGCAGATGTAAAGTAAAACTAGCTAGTGTAGATGCACCCACTCTCTCCGACTCAACCCACTATCTCCGACTCAAGTTGTTAGAGATGGATGAAGCCGAATTTATTGTCACTAAGAAGTAGCCCATTCGATGGTGTGCATTCTACAACTTAGGAAGATGATTTTTGGAAATTAAAATCACGGATAATTTGGCTACAACATGGTGATGCCAACACAAAATTTTTCCACTTAACTACACTATAATAGCGTAGACATAACCGTATTATTGTTCTCAAAGACTCAGTAGGTAATTGGATATTAGATCAAAGGGAGATAAATGCTTCAATAGAAGACTACTATCACACATTATTCACTACTAGTCACACCCACCACATATACCCTAAGTCAAAACACACTTCCATCAACACAAATGATTACTCAAAACTGGACTCCCCAATCACACAAAATAGAAATCAATAATGCTCTTAAGTCTTTCCAACCCGTTAAGGCATCGGGACATGATGGATTACATCCATACTTTTTTCAGAATTACTAGCCTCAAGTGGAATCCTCAATCATATTCTTTTGCGGGGAGGTCTTTACCACATAACAAATTCCACCAGAAATTAATAAAACTTATTTATGTCTCATACCTAAAACACAACAACCTACACTCATTATCCAATATCTACCAATTAGTCTATGTAACACCCTTTACAAATTAATTACCAAAATCATAGTCCAACGAATCAAACCGTTCTTAATCAATCTTATTAGCCCGGAACAATCAGTTTTCTTACCCCATCGAAGAGCCACCAATAATGCCATTATAGTACAAGAGATTATGCACAATTTCAGGAGAAAAAATGGTGCTCAGGCTTCTTTTTTACTCAAATTGAACCTAGAAAAAACTTATGATAAACTTGAATGGGGCTTTATCCATGACACTCTACACTACGTCAACTTCCCATCCAAGCTTATTAAATTAATAATGTCATGCATAACCACTTTTTCCATCTCCATTTTAATTATTGGCCAACCCATCTCTTTCTTCTCACCTTCAAGAGGTATTCATCAAGAGGATACCCTATCACCTTACATCTTCATGCTTTGTATGAAAATGCTCTCATGGAAAATACATGTAGAAGTAGATTATCTTAAGTGACACCCTATCAAATTATCTAGTCAAGGTCCACCAATCTCTCATCTTCTCTTCGCTGATGATATTACTCTAACCTCTAAAATGACCACTAAGAGCATCAATTCAATAATTGACACCCTAAACCTGTTTACTAGAGTGTCAGGTTTAACTATTAATTATATCAAATAAAAAATCTTCTTCTCTAAAAACACCTCCAAAGAAGATAGAGAAAGTGTGACCACTTCTTTCCATATGACTGAGGGGTCAACTTTCGGCAAATATCTTGAATACCCAATATTCACTAAAAAACCTACTACATTCAATTTTCAGTTCCTACTAGATAATTATAAAAATAAATTAGCAGGGTGAAAAATAAATTTCCTAACAATGGCAAAACGAACTACTTTGATTAAAGCTACCCTAAACTGTTTGCCAAACCATGTAATGCAACTAATCAAGATACCTACTACTATTATTAACAAACTAGAAAGATATCAACGAAATTTTCTTTGGGGCACCACACCCCAGAAACGGAAGTTACACCTAATTAAATGGAAGACAATTCAATTAACTAAAGAGAGTGATGGATTGGGAATCCATAACCTCACAGATAAAAATAATGCCTTATTGAGATCCCTAACTTGGCGATTGTTCCAATTTCCTTCGTCACATTGGGCTACAATACTCCTATCAAAATACTTACGATCTACGACTTCTACAACTGTATCCTCCAATCGGAAAGCTATCACACAAAGGTGGGCTTCCTGTCAACCTGGCATTAAGTGGCACACTACTAATGGATGGCACATATATTTTTGGACTGATCCTTGGTTAGACACTAATTTGATTCTTAGGACTATTGTTGAAGGACCCTTACCCTGCAATGAGCAATCTTCAACATTATCCCTATATATTGTGGGGAATTCAATAATTATCCTAAAAATACCCTTTGATCTCCCAACCCATCTAAAGGATCTAATTGCAAATCAATATATCCCTACCATCACAAACACTAATTCCTATGACCACATATACTGGGGTCTAACCCCAAATGGAACCTTCACGGTCAAATATCTTTATAAAAACTACACTATCATTTACCAAACAACTCCTTCCAATGGTTATGGAACCTCCAATTACCCCAAAAGCTAAAACATTTCCTATGGCTTATGAGCCACCATCGCCTACCCACATCCAGCTATCTACACAACATTCACATCTCTCAAAATGCAAATTACCCCATCTGTCACTTACATGATGAAACATAAGACACATTTTCTTCCACTGTCACCACACTCAAATGCTTTGGCACCAATTAAGCATTAACTTAATGGATGCCAACTTATATAGGTTTCATGACAATACCTCTCATAAACTGTCACAATTCATTTTAAAAACCAATATAAACACTACTCAAATTCCTCCCCACATTTTAATTCCTTCTGCTCTTTGGAACCTATGAAAAACTAGGAACTGTACTGTTTTTGAAGGAAAATACCAAGCCCCTAATCTTCAATATATCATAATCCAAGCCACTGAATATTTCTACCTAGGTCTCAACAATCCCACAACCCGCTTACCCGCTTACAAACAACACACATGCACGTCAAATGGAACCCTCCTAATAATGGTTATTTTAAACTCAATTGTGACGGAGCATGTAGTCTAATATATCAAAAAGGGGAGTTTGAGGGAGTTGTCGGAGA
The DNA here is from genome assembly GCA_005239505.1 of Nicotiana paniculata. NCBI lineage: Eukaryota > Viridiplantae > Streptophyta > Magnoliopsida > Solanales > Solanaceae > Nicotiana > Nicotiana paniculata. The sequence goes on from ML315537.1 coordinate 76,724, forward strand.
CTCTACAGGTAAATGGTTGATAGGATACAGGGGTACAAGGTCAATGGGAAATCCAAACTATATGGAACTTACTGGCCAACAGAAAGGGTTACGACTTGCTCTACAACATAATTCACACCATTGGAGGTCAATGTGGATTCAACTGAGGTAATTTCTCTACTATACTCCCAGAATTCACACTACTCATCCTTGACTAATGAATGCAGGTATCTCCTACATCAACTGAGTAGTCCTTGGGTGACACACATTTACAGGGAGCAAAATCAAGTTGCAGACAAACTGGCCAAACATGGGGCAACCCTAGATCACCATGCCCCCATTACTGAATTTTTGGAACCACCTCCTTTGTAATGCACGAGTTGACAGAAGACCAACGTGGAACACTTCACCGGCGCACAATAACCGATACCATGAAGCTGGAACATTCCTCATTTTGTTTAAATAAGTTGTCCAACTCTTGTAATAGTAACTATGGCACTCCAGTACAATTTGGTATCAGTGACCTTCCTCCTTTTTGTAACACTGTACCAAATCCTGCTCCTTGTAATGTTCGTTAATATATGAAGTATGCATCTTCGTTTAAAAAAAAAAGAGTTTAATATATAGTATGAAACTCACATGTAGATATTTTTGAGTGAGTGACTTGATATTATAAAATTACGTTAAACTCTTAAGTATTAACTATTAAAAAAAAGATTGAAGGGAGAAAGGTCAACCGCATCAATATAATTCAACGGATACCAAGAGGCAGGGGCATCCAAAAGATCAAATGAAAGGAGAGCCACGGCAACCCTTAATTTCATAAAACAAGTAGGAGCCAAATATGGTCCAAAAGCCACGCTAAAAGAAAAGCAATTAAGGACAGCCCTTGAATTCTTTGATTCTCCTTCCTTGTAGGAAGCCTAATTAACAGCTTCATAAACATCTTTTGTCTCATACCAATTTCCTTCCTCTTGATCTCCATTTCCATTATTTACTCAACCAAGTGTGTTGAACTTGTCTATCTTACCTTACTACAATGGCCTACATACATAACTCTTCCCGGAAACCTTTGATCCCCACTTTTCTTTATAACACGGCGTCTTCGTCTTCTTCACCATTCTCTGTATACAGAAATGTCATAACTGACTTGCATACATCATCATCAGCGAGGATGGCAAAGAAGCCTTTTGTGGTTCCGGCACCAAAGGAGTCTTCAGGTAAGATAGAGATGTTCTCACCTGGTTATTACGCTGCTTGTACTTTTGGAGGTGTTATGAGCTGTGGTCTCACCCACATGGCCGTCACCCCCCTCGATCTTGTCAAGTGCAACATGCAGGTACTTTTTGACATATGACTATTTCCTTTACGGAATATCTAGGATGTAGAATCAGTCAGTCTAAAATTCTTTTGCACATGTATTTATAGCTTGACCTAAAAGCAATGTGTTTCCTTATATTAATATAAGAGTAGTGTTTTATACTACCATTATGTAAATCTTTTATTATTAGTGTATGTACTTATTATTGTTGTTTGAATTGGTAGATTGATCCTGCAAAGTATAAGAGCATTTCCTCTGGTTTTGGTGTTCTGCTGAAAGAGCAGGGCGTTAGAGGCTTCTTTAGAGGTTGGGTTCCTACCCTGCTCGGTTACAGTGCTCAGGGAGCTTGCAAATATGGATTCTATGAATATTTCAAGAAGTATTACTCAGATCTTGCCGGCCCTGAGAATGCTGTCAAATACAAGACTTTAATATACCTTGCTGGTTCTGCATCTGCTGAGGTTATTGCTGATGTTGCTCTCTGCCCTTTCGAGGCTGTCAAAGTTCGCGTCCAAACTCAGCCTGGTTTTGCCCGAGGTTTGTCTGATGGGCTTCCTAAATTTTTAAAGGCTGAAGGAGCTGCAGGGTAATGCCTATTATGTCACATGAATTCATGCATCCTTCTTTTACTACAACATGTATTTGGCTGTTGAATTTTATGTATACAGGTTATACAAGGGGCTTGCTCCTCTCTGGGGACGACAGATACCATGTAAGTTTACATATCTTCTTAATTTTCTCCAATTTATTTAAGCTTTATATACACACACACACACTAGCTCACATGGAATTTATTATACAGACACGATGATGAAGTTTGCATCATTTGAAACCATTGTGGAACAACTGTACAAACATGTCATCCCAACATCAAAAGAGCAGTGCAGTAAATCTACGCAGCTTGGTGTGAGCTTTGCTGGTGGATATTTAGCTGGTATTCTTTGTGCTATTGTGTCTCACCCTGCTGATAACCTCGTTTCTTTCCTCAACAATGCTAAGGGGGCAACTGTCAGCGATGTGAGTAGACAAATTTGTTGCATCCTTTAAAGTTATTTGTTCATATTTTTAACTAGATTATTTTGCAGGCTGTCAACAAGCTAGGCATAATGGGTCTTTGTACTCGTGGTCTTCCTCTTCGTATAGTCATGATTGGTACTCTCACTGGAGCACAATGGGGCATCTATGACTCTTTCAAAGTTTTTGTTGGCCTGTGAGTTTTATTTCTCCTTCCTTCCTTTTCTTTTCACTTGTCTAATCTTATGTTTCTTTGATATGGCCAAAGTCAAGAAAATCACATTCCCCATTTATGGGCACAAGTCATTTTCTTATCCACTATTTTAATTTTTAACTTCATATATTACTTTGTTTCAACTAACACTTATTCATTATCAATAATCTTTAGTACTCAAGAATTTCATCAAATTAAACCACTCCCTCATTTGCTAATATCATTAGTAGTAACGTCTAACATATATTCTTTTCTTTTTTTAAATTATATTTTTTCGTTCACCAACCAAACTTCTGAAAGCATTTTCTATGAAAAATAATTTTCATGGACAATAACTTTCGTCGTACCAAACACACGTCGTGTTCTCTCAAAATCATCCACCTATCTCCTCCAACTTCTGTATTTCCTAGTTTATTCCTTTCTAATATGAGAAAATAATCAGATAAACGAATATCTTATGACTAGTTATAATTAATTTATTGAAATGATGTGTATACCCATTGCTCTTGCAGGCCAACAACCGGTGGTGCAGCTCCACCTGCCCCTGCCAAGTGAAGAGGAAAATGTGAAATAATTAATGATGAAATATCTTCTCCAGTACTCAATATCTCGTTCATTTACTGGCAGAGGGAAAATGGATCGGAAATGTTTTTCCATCTAAAAGTTTGTTTGAACAGTGTAGGAAATTTTGTGCATTAATTCAAGCTTTGCAGTAAGATCTGATATTTTGTTGGGAGGATGAATTATCCTCAAGATGGATGGTTATTGAAGAAGCATTTTGTAATGATGATTTTTGATTTTACAATAATGTATTAGTTCCTTGTTTTTACATGATAATCATTTTATTTATCTCTTGAAAATTTGAGCGTAATTCGTAAAAATGATAAACTTCTGATATCAGTAATATCCACAACCACAAGAGACACCTCCAGAAAGTTACATATATGGGAAAATTTTGCGCTATATTTTGTGGAACGGACAATGATGGGCGTTGTGCATGGTTTATTCAGACGATTTGCACCAGTAGCCGCTTCTAAGGCTATTGTTAATTTGTTTGTTTGAAGTTATAACCACTAGTTGCAAAGTATTTAAAACATCACCACGACTTAAATAGTAGTGCAAATATAACCACTTTAGATTTGAGCGGTAAAGAAGGGGGATGTGTACAAATAACCACTAATAGAAGCTGTCTTTATTTTAAAGCCAGTGTTTTAAATGTATTTATTCTTTAGCCATTAGCTTAATGAACTTTTACCTGACCGGACGAAAATATCCTTATGCTATAACTTCTCAAGGAGGAGGTTGAATGTGATAGACATCCTTTGAAGGTATCTTTTTATAAAAATTGCGCGGGGCACCCTATTTGGTCGCCCCCATTTAACCTATACCCGCTTTTTAAAAAACTTTTAACTTGTACCCACTTTTTAAATAACTTCAACTCCCCTTTCTCTCGCTGAGCTGAAGTTCACCAGTTAAGCTGAAGTTCGCCATTTATAAAGACAAAACTTCAGCATAGGGGGCTGAAGTTCCCTAGTTACAAAGACAAAACTTCAGCTCTAGAGCTGATGTTTCCCAGTTACGAACTTCAGCTCTAGAGCTGAAGTTCCTAAGTTATAAAGACAACAACTTCAGC
>MDKI01068303.1:0-11006 GCA_005239505.1 Nicotiana paniculata
AGAAATATCATGTGATCCGGTACTAGCTCCGTACCAAGGCGTCCGTCCTGGACCATGGCAGGCAATAATACAGACACGATTGGTAGAATTCAAGTGTAATTGCAATAAAATGCCAAAAAATGTAACTTGATCATTTAGAAGCGTTGGTTATGGTTCCTGTGGTCGTATTTGATGTCCCGGAGAAATATCATGTGATCCGGTACCGGCTCCGTACCAAGGCGTCCATCCTGGACTATGGCAGGCGGTAATACAGGCATGACTGGCGGAATTCCAATTATATTGCCATAAAATGCCAAAAATGTAACTTGATCATTTCGAAGCATTGGTTATGGTTCCGTGTTTTGTATTTGATGTCTCGGACAAATATCATGAGATTCGGTACCGAATCCGTACCAAGTCGGTACCGACTCCGTACCAAGTCGGTACCGACTCCGTACCAAGGAGTCCGGCCTGGACCATGGAAGGCTATAGTACAGGCACGACTGGCTGCATTCCAATTTAATTGCCATAAAATGCCAAAAAATGTAACATGATCATTTCGAAGCATTGGTTATGGTTCCTTGGGTCATATTTCATATCTCGGACTAATATCATGAGACCTGATACCGGCTCTGTACCAAGGCTTCTGGCCTGGACCATGGCAGGCGATAATATATGCACGACTGTGGGAATTCAAGTTTAATTGCCATAATATGCCAAAAAATTTAAACTAATCATTTTGAAGCGTTGGTTATGGTTCCTTGTGTCATATTTGATGTCTCGGACAAATATCATGCGATCTGGTACCAGCTGCGTACCAAGGTGTCCGGCCTGGACCATGGCAGGCGCTAATACAGGCACGACTGGCGGAATTCAAGTTTTATTGCCATAAAATTCCAAACAATGTAACTTGATCATTTCGAAGAGTTGGTTATAGTTTCTTGGGTCATATTTAATATCCCGGACAAATATCATGTGACCCGGTACCGGCTCCGTGCCAAGGCGTCTGGCCTGGACCATGGCAGGCGATAATATAGGCACGACTGGTGGAATTCTAGTTTAATTGCCATAAAATGTAACTTGATCATTTCGAAGCGTTGGTTATGGTTCCTTGGGCCGTATTTGATGTCCTGGACAAATATCATGCGATTTGGTACCCGCTACGTACCAAGGCGTCCGTCCTGGACCATGGATGGCGATAATACAGGCACGACTGGCGGAATTCCAGTTTAATTGCCATAAAATGCCAAAAAATGTAACTTGATCATTCCGAAGAGTTGGTTATGGTTCCTTGGGTTGTATTTGATGTCCCGGAAAAATACCATACGATACGCTACCGGCTCCATACCAAGGCGTCCGGCCTGGACCATGGATGGCGATAATACAGGCACGACTAGCGGAATTCCAGTTTAATTGCCATAAAATGCCAAAATATGTAAATTGATAATTTCGAAGCGTTGGTTGTGGTTCTTTGGGCCGTATTTGATGTCTCGGAAAAAAATCATGCGATTTGGTACCGGCTACGTACCAAGGCGTCCGGCCTGGACCATGGATGGCGATAATACAGGCACGACTAGCGGAATTCCAATTTAATTCCCATAAAATGCATAAAAATGTAACTTGATCATTTCGAAGCGTTGGTTATGGTTACTTGGGTCATATTTGATGTCCCGGACAAATATCATTTAATTCGGTACCTGCTACGTAACACGGCGTCCAGCCTGGACCATGGCAGACGATAATACAGGCACGACTTGGCGGAATTCCTGTTTAATTGCCATAAAATGCCAAAAAAAGTAACTTGATCATTTCGATGAATTAGTTATGCTTCCTTGGGTTGTATTTTATTTCTCGAAAAAATATCGTATGATCCGGTACCGGCTCCATACCAAGGCGTCCGGCCTGGACCATAGATGGCGATAATACAGGCACGACTGGCGAAATTACTGTTTAATAGCCATAAAATGCCAAAAAATGTAACTTGATCATTTTGAAGCGTTGGTTATGGTTCCTTGGGTGATATTTGATGTCCCGGTCAAATATCATGAGATCCGGTACCGGCTCCATACCAAGGCGTCCGGCCTGGACCATGGAAGGCGATAATACAGGCAAGTCTGGCGTAATTCAAGTTTAATCAAGTTCGAAATGATCAAGTTACATTGGGTCGTATTTGCTGTCCCGGACGAATATCATGTTATCCCGTACCGGCTCCGCACCAACGCATCCGACCTGGACCATGGCAGGCGATAATACAGGCACAACTGGCGGAATTCCAGTTTAATTGCTATAAAATTCCAAAAAATGCAACTTGATCATTTTGAAGCGTTGTTTATGGTTCCTTGTGTCGTATTTGATGTCCCAGAAAAATATGATGAGATCTGGTACCGGCTTTGTACCAAGGCGACCGGCCTGGACCATGGCAAGCGATAATACAGGCACGCTGGCGGAATTCCAATTTACTTGCCATAGAATTCCAAAAAATGTAACTTGATCATTTCGAAGCATTGGTTTTGGTTCCTTGTGTCGTATTTGATGTCTCAGAAAAGTATCATGAGATTCGGTACCGGCTCCGTACCAAGGAGTCCAACTTGGACCATGGCAGGCGATAATACAGGCATGACTGGCGGTATTCCAGTTTAATTGCCATAAAATGCCAAAAATGTAACTTGATCATTTCTAAGCGTTGGTTATGGATACTTGGGTCATATTTGATGCTCGGAGAAATATCGTGCGATTCGGTACCGGCTACGCACCAAGGCGTCCGGCCTGGACCATAGTAGGCGATAATACACGCACGACTTGGTGGAATTCCAGTTTAATTGCCATAAAATGCCAAAAAATGTTACTTGATCATTTCGAAGAGTTGGTTATGGTTCCTTGGGTTGTATTTGATGTCCCGTACAAATATCATGTGATCCGGTACCGGCTCCATACCAAGGTTTCCGGCCTGGACCATGGATGGCGATAATACAGGCACGACTGGCGGAATTCCAGTTTAATAGCTATAAAATGCTATAAAATGTAAATTGATCATTTCGAGGTGTTGCTTATGGTTATTTGGGTCATATTTGATGTCCCAAACAAATATCATGCTATCCGGTACCGGCTCCATACCAAGGCGTCCGGCTTGGACCATTGATGGCGATAATACAAGCACGACTGGAGGAATTCCAATTTAATAGCCATAAATTGACAAAAAATGTAACTTGATCATTTCGAAACGTAGGTTATGGTTTGGGTCATATTTTATGTCCCGGAAAAATATCATGCGACCCGGTACCGGATCCCTAACAAGGCGTCCTGCCTGAACCATGACAGGCGATAATATAGGCACGACTAACGGAATTCCAGTTTAATTGCCATAAAATGCCAAAAAATGTAACTTGATAATTTTGAAGTGTTGGTTATGGTTCCTTATGTCGTATTTGATGTCTCGGACAAATATCATGAGATTCGGTACCGGCTCCGTACCAAGGAGTCCGACCTGGACCATGGCAGGCGATAATTAAGGCACGACTTGGCAGAATTCCAGTTTAATTGCCATAAAATGCCAAAAAATGTAACTTGGTCATTTCGAAGCGTTGGTTATGGTTCCTTGGGTCATATTTGATATCCCGAATAAATATCATGCGTTCCAGTACCGGCTTCGTGCCAAAGCGTCTGGCCTGGACCATGGCTAGCGATAATACATGCACGACTGACGGAATTCCAGTTTAATTGCCATAAAATGCAAAAAAATGCAACTTGATCATTTCGAAGCATTGGTTATGGTTCCTTGGGTCGTATTTAATGTCCCGAAAAAATATCATGCGATCTGATAACGGCTCCGTACTACGGCGTCCGGCCTGGACCATGGCAGGCGATAATACAAGCAAGACTTGGCGGAATTCCAGTTTAATTGTCATAAAATGCCAAAAAATGTAACTTGATCATTTCGAAGCGTTGGTTATGGTACCATGCGTCGTATTTAATGTCGTGGAAAAATATCATGCAATCCGATAACGGCTCCGTACTACGGCGTCCGGCCTGGACCATCGCAGGCGATAATACAAGCACGAATTGGAGAAATTCCAGTTTAATTGCCATAAAATGCCAAAAAATGTAACTTGATCATTTCGAAACGTAAGTTATGGTTCCTTGGGTCATATTTGATGTCACGGACAAATATCATGCGACCCGGTACCGGCTCACTAACAAGGCGTCCGGCCTGGACCATGGCAGGCGATAATATAGGCACGACTAGCGGAATTCCAGTTTAATTGCCATAAAATACCAAAAAATGTAACTTGATAATTTCGAAGCGTTGGTTATGGTTTCTTATGTCGTATTTGATGTCTCGGACAAATATCATGAGATTCGGTACCGGCTCCGTACCAAGGAGTCCGACTTGGACCATGGTAGGCGATAATACAGGCATGATTGCGGAATTCCAGTTTAATTACCATAAAATACCAAAAAATGTAACTTGATCATTTCGAAGCGTTGGTTATGGTTACTTGGGTCATTTTTGATGTCCCGTAAAAATATCATGTGATTCGGTACTGGCTACGTACCACGGCGTCCGGCCTGGACCATGGCAGGCGATAATAAAGGCACGACTTGGCGGAATTCCAGTTTAATTGCCATAAAATGCCAAAAAATGTAACTTGGTCATTTCGAAGCGTTGGTTATGGTTCTTGGGTCATATTTGAAATCTTGAACAAATATCATACGGTCCGGAACCGTCTTCGTACCAAGGCGTCTGGCCTTGACCATGGCAGGCGATAATACATGCACGACTGGAGAAATTCCAGTTTAATTGCCATAAAATGTCAAAAAATTTAATTTGATCATTTCTAAACATTGATTATGGTTCCGTGGGTCGTATTTGATGTCCTGGACAAATATCATGCAATCCGGTACTGGTTCTGCACCAAGGCGTCCGGCCTGGACCATGGCAGGCGATAATAGAGGCTCGACTGGCGGAATTCCAGTTTAATTGCCATAAAATGCCAAAAAATGTAACTTGATCATTTCGAAGTGCTGGTTATGGTTCCTTGGGTCATATTTTATATCCCTAATAAATATCATGCGTTCCAGTACCGGCTTCGTGCCAAAGCGTCTGGCCTGGACCATGGCTAGCGATAATACATGCACGACTGACGGAATTCAAGTTTAATTGCCATAAAATGCCAAAAAATGCAACTTGATCATTTCGAAGCATTGGTTATGGTTCCTTGGGTCGTATTTAATGTCCCGGAAAAATATCATGCGATCCGGTACTGTCTTTGTACCAAGGCGTCCGGCCTGGACCATGGCAGGCGATAATACAAGCACGACTTGGCAGAATTCCAGTTTAATTGCCATAAAATGCCAACAAATGTAACTTGATCATTTCGAAGCGTTAGTTATGGTTCCTTGGGTCATATTTTATGTCCCGGACAAATATCATGCGACTCGGTATCGGCTCCGTACGAAGGCGTCCGACCTGGACCATGGCAGGCGATAATACAGGCACGACTAGCAGAATTCCAATTTAATTGCCAAAAAATGTAACTTGATAATTTCGAAGCGTTGGTTATGTTTTCTTATGTCGTATTTGATGTCTCGGACAAATATCATAAGATTCGGTACCGCCTCTGTAGCAAGGAGTCCGGCCTGGACCATGGCAGGCGTTATACATCCACGACTGATGGAATTCCAGTTTAATTGCCATAAAATACCAAAAAATGTAACTTGATCATTTCGAAGCGTTGGTTATGGTTACTTGGGTCATATTTGATGTCCCGTAAAAATATCATGTGATTCGGTCCTGGCTACGTACCACGGTGTCGGGCCTGGACCATGGTAGGCGATATTACGTCCACGACTGGCTGAATTCCAGTTTAATTTCCATAAAATGCCAAAAATGTAACTTGATCATTTCGAAGCGTTGGTTATGGCTCCTTGGGTTGTATTTGATCTTCCAGAGAAATATCATGCGATCCGGTACCAGCTCTGTACTATGGCGTCCGGCCTGGACTATGGCAGGCGATTTTACAGGCACAGCTTGCGGAATTCCAGTTTAATTGCCATAAAATTCCAAAAAATGTAACTTGATCATTAACAAGCGTTGGTTATGATTTCTTGGGTCGTATTTGATGTCCCAGACAAATATCATGCGACTCGGTACCGGCTACGTACCAAGGCGTCCGGCCTGGACCATGGAAGGCGATAATACAGGCACGACTTGGCGAAATTTCAGTTTAACTGCCATAAAATGCGAAAAAATATACTTGATCCTTTCAAAGACTTGGTTATGGTTCTTGGATTTTATTTGATGTCCCGAAAAAATATCATGTGATCCGGTACCGGATCCATACCAAGGCGTCCGGCCTGGACCATGGATGGCGATAATACAGGCACGACTGGCGGAATTCCCGTTTAATTGCCATAAAATGCAAAATAATGTAACCTGATCATTTCGTAGGTTGGTTATGGTTCCTAGGGTCATATTTGATGTCCCGGACAAATATCATGTGATTCGTACCGACTCCGTACCAAGGCGTCTGGCCTGGACCATGGCAGGCAATAATACAGGCACGACTGACGGAATTCCAATTTAATTGCGATAAAATGCCAAAAAATGTAACTTAATTATTTTGAAGCGTTGGTTATGGTTCCTTGGGTCGTATATGATGTCTCGGAGAAATATCATATGATCCGGTACTAGCTCCATACCAAGGCGTCCGGCCTGGACCATGGCAGGCGGTAATACAGGCACGACTGGCGGAATTCCAATTTAATTGCCATAAAATGCCAAAAATGTAACTTGATCATTTCGAAGCATTGGTTATGGTTATGTGTGTCGTATTTGATGTCTCGGACAAATATCATGAGATTTGGTACCGACTCCTTACCAAGTCGGTACCGACTCCATACCAAGGAGTCCGAACTGGACCATGGCAGGCGATAATGCAGGCATGACTGGCGGAATTCCAATTTAATTGCCATAAAACGCCAAAAAATGTAACATGATCATTTCGAAGCATTGGTTTTGTTTCCTTGGGTCATATTTCATATCCCGGACTAATATCATGAGACCCGATACCGGCTCTGTACCAAGGCTTCTGGCCTGGACCATGGCAGGCGATAATACATGCTTGACTGTGGGAATTCCAGTTTAATTGCCATAATATGCCAAAAAATTTAAACTAATCATTTTGAAGCGTTAGTTATGGTTCCTTGTGTCATATTTGATGTCTCGGACAAATATCATGCGATCGTGTACCAGCTGCGTACCAAGGTGTCCGGCCTGGACCATGGCATGCGCTAATACAGGCACGAGTGGCGGAATTCAAGTTTTATTGCCATAAAATGCCAAAGGATTTAACTTGATCATTTCGAAGCGTTGGTTATAGTTTCTTGGGTCATATTTAATGTCCCGGACAAATATCATGTGACCCGGTACCGGCTCCGTGCCAAGGCGTCTGGCCTGGACCATGGCAGGCGATAATACAGGCACGACTGGTGGAATTCTAGTTTAATTGCCATAAAATGTAACTTGATCATTTCGAAGCGTTGGTTATGGTTCCTTGGGCCGTATTTGATGTCTCGGACAAATATCATGTGATTTGGTACCCGCTACGTACCAAGGCGTCCGGCCAAGACCATGGATGGCGATAATACAGGCACGACTGGCAGAATTCCAGTTTAATTGCCATAAAATGTAACTTGATCATTTCGAAGCGTTGGTTATGGTTCCTTGGGCCGTATTTGATGTCTCGGACAAATATCATGCGATCGTGTACCAGCTGCGTACCAAGGTGTCCGGCCTGGACCATGGATGGCGATAATACAGGCACGACTGGCGGAATTCCAGTTTAATTGCCATAAAATGCCAAAAAGTGTAACTTGATCATTTTGAAGAGTTGGTTATTGTTCTTTGGGTTGTATTTGATGTCCCGGAAAAATATCATACGATACGGTACTGGCTCCATACCAAGGTGTCCGGCCTGGACCATGGATGGCGATAATACAGGCACGACTGGCGGAATTCCAGTTTAATTGCCATAAAAGGCCAAAATATGTAAATTGATAATTTCAAAGCGTTGGTTGTGGTTCCCTGGGCCGTATTTGACGTCTCGGACAAATATCATACGATTTAGTACCGATTACGTACCAAGGCGTCCGGCCTGGACCATGGATGGCGATAATACAGGCACGACTGGCGGAATTCCAGTTTAATTGCCATAAAAGGCCAAAATATGTAAATTGATAATTTCAAAGCGTTGGTTGTGGTTCCCTGGGCCGTATTTGACGTCTCGGACAAATATCATACGATTTAGTACCGATTACGTACCAAGGCGTCCGGCCTGGACCATGGATGGCGATAATACAGGCACGACTGGCGGAATTCCAGTTTAATTGCCATAAAAGGCCAAAATATGTAAATTGATAATTTCAAAGCGTTGGTTGTGGTTCCTTGGGCCGTATTTGACGTCTCGGACAAATATCATACGATTTAGTACCGATTACGTACCAAGGCGTCCGGCCTGGACCATGGATGGCGATAATACAGGCACGACTGGCAGAATTCCAATTTAATTGCCATAAAATGAATAAAAATGTAACTTGATCATTTCGAAGCGTTGGTTATGGTTACTTGGGTCATATTTGATGTCCCGGACAAATATCATTTAATTTGGTACCTGCTACGTAACACGGCGTCCAGCCTGGACCATGGCAGGCGATAATACAGGCACGACTTGGCGGAATTCCCGTTTAATTGCCATAAAATGCCAAAAAATGTAACTTGATCATTTCGATGAATTAGTTATGGTTCCTTGGGTTGTATTTGATTTCTAAAAAAAATATCATATGATCCGGTACCGGCTCCATACCAAGGCGTCCGGCCTGGACCATGGATGGCGATAATACAGGCACGACTGGCGAAATTACTGTTTAATAGCCATAAAATGCCAAAAAATGTAACTTGATCATTTTGAAGCGTTGGTTATGGTTCCTTGGGTCATATTTGATGTCCGGGACAAATATCATGCGATCCGGTACCGGCTCCATACCAAGCGTCCGGCCTGGACCATGGCAGGCGATAATACAGGCACGACTGGCGGAATTCCAGTTTAATTGCCATAAAATGCCATAAAATATAACTTGATAATTTTGAAGCGTTGGTTATGGTTCCTTGTATCGTATTTGATGTCTCGGACAAATATCATGAGATTTTGTACAGGCTCCGTACCAAGGTGCCCGGCCTGGACCATGGCAGGCGATAATATAGGCAAGTCTGGCGTAATTCAAGTTTAATCAAGTTCGAAATGATCAAGTTACATTGGGTCGTATTTGCTATCCCGGAAAAATATCATGCCATCCTGTACCGGCACCGTACCAAGGCATCCGACCTGGACCATGGCAGACGATAATACAGGCACGACTGGCGGAATTCCAGTTTAATTGCTATAAAATTATAAAAAATGCAACTTGATCATTTTGAAGCGTTGTTTATGGTTCCTTGTGTCGTATTTGATGTCCCAGACAAATATGATGAGATCTGGTACCGGCTTCGTACCAAGGCGACCGGCCTGGACCATGGCAGGCGATAATATAGGCACGCTGGCGGAATTCCAATTTACTTTCCATAGAATTCCAAAAAATGTAACTTGTTCATTTCGAAGGATTGGTTTTGGTTCCTTGTGTCGTATTTGATGTCTTGGAAAAGTATCATGAGATTCGGTACCGGCTCCGTACCAAGGAGTCCAACCTGGACCATGGCAGGCGATAATACAGGCATGACTAGCGGAATTCCAGTTTAATTGCCATAAAATGCCAAAAATGTAACTTGATCATTTCTAAGAATTGGTTATGGATCCTTGGGTCATATTTGATGCTCGGAGAAATATCGTGCGATTCGGTACCGGCTACGCACCAAGGCGTCCGGCCTGGACCATGGCAGGCGATAATACAGGCATGACTAGCGGAATTCCAGTTTAATTGCCATAAAATGCCAAAAAATGTTACTTGATCATTTCGAAGAGTTGTTTATGGTTCATTGGATTGTATTTGATGTCCCAGATAAATATCATATGATCTGGTACCGGCTCCATACCAAGGTTTCCGGCCTGGACCATGGATGGCGATAATACAGGCACGACTAACGGAATTCCAGTTTAATTGCCATAAAATGCCAAAAAATGTTACTTGATCATTTCGAAGAGTTGTTTATGGTTCATTGGATTGTATTTGATGTCCCAGATAAATATCATATGATCTGGTACCGGCTCCATACCAAGGCGTCCGGCCTGGACTATGGCAGGCGATAATACAGGCACAGCTGGCGGAATTCCATTTTAATTGCCATAAAAGGCCAAAAAACGTAACTTGATCATTTTGAAGCGTTGGTTATGGTTCCTTTGGTTTTATTTGATGTCCCGGACAAATGACATGCGATTCGGTACCATCTACGTACTACAATGTCCGGCTTGGACCATGGCAGGCAATAATACGAGCACGACTTGGCGGAATTCCAGTTTAATTGCCATAAAATGCCAAAACATATAACTTGATCATTTCGAAGAGGTGGTTATGGTTCCTTGGGTTGTATTTGATGTCCCAGAAAAATATCACGTGATCCGATACCGGCTCCATACCAAGGCGTCCGGCCTGGACCATGGATGGCGATAATACATGCACGACTGGCGGAATTCCAATTTAATAGCTATAAAATGCTAAAAAATGTAACTTGATCATTTCGAGGCGTTGGTTATGGTTCTTTATGTCATATTTGATGTCCCGAAAAAATATCATGCGATCCGGTACCGGCTCCATACCAAGGCGTCCGGCATGTACCATTGATGGCGATAATACAGGCACAACTGGCGGAATTCCAGTTTAATAGCCATAAATTGCCAAAAAATGTAACTTGGTCATTTCGAAACGTAGGTTATGGTTTGGATCATATTTTATGTCCCGGACAAATATCATGCGACCCGGTACCGGATCCCTAACAAGGCGTCCTGCCTGGACCATGGCAGGCGATAATACAGGCACGA
>ML315540.1:0-19092 GCA_005239505.1 Nicotiana paniculata
GGGCATAATACCCCGGATTATATTTGCAACGCCCGTTTAGTCTTTTATTAGACATAGTTAAGCCTGATCAGTGTATATGCACCATTACTTGATTTATAGCCATATACACGTGTTTTTTTATAATTTCTATATTTTAAAAGGTTTTAAATCAATTTATTCATGTATTTTTTATTATATAGATGCTCATTAATAATCTCACAAATTTTTTTATGATGATTTTATCATCTAATTTCACCATTTTCACCCATATTAGGTTTTAAATATTTTAAACATATTTGTCATAATTACATTTGTTGTTTTAAAGGCTAAAATTGCACATTTGCAATAAGGGCCTATATGTATTTATGGTTACTTTATTTATTCCAAAATAATATTTTTATACTTAATAGTGCCAGAGAACTGTTTTTAATTATTTTTATGCAAAAATGATATTTTTTATTATTTATTTACTATTTTACAAATTATTTATTAATTAAATTTGTGTATTTAAGTAATAGCCTATTTTTTAAGCCTATTTTCGGACTAAACCCCCATCCCAATTACCTAAATACCTAGCCCAAAACCCACTAACCCAGTTCCCATACCCGTTTTAATACCCGACCCAACCTTATTTAAAATTCTGGTCATTGATCTTAAAGACCAATGGACCTTATTTATTCCCCCGTTTTAATTAGTTACCCCAACCCTAATCCCCTCATTTTCCCCTAAATGCTTTCCCTCCCTTCTCCTCTGAAGAAACCCTAACGCCGTCAACCTATTATCCCCTCCGATTCCAACCCAAAAATAGAATCAATCACTGATTTCCTTACCTTGTTGACCACCTCTCACTACTGGTTACTCGCTTATGGTGTTACATGTCAAGCCCCAAAAATCAAGGGACACGACCGGCGCTCAACTGGGTGAACCCAGTCGAGCGGACCTGGATTCGCCTTTCCTACCCCACGCATTTCCCCGTGTTGACCATATATCCCTTATGAAGTAACAAGTTTGTGTTTAAACATGGATTTACAAATTGAGTTCCTTTCTACCTTTTTAATATTTTCAACATTTGATTACCTAAAAGCATATACGTACATTCATTCATTTACCAACGTGGACCACGATTTCGAGCATGCACAATTACTACCCCAAAATACATATGTACATCACCCACGGTTGTGTGTACGGAGCCTCTACGAATACTAAGGACTTATACAATACTTGCCGGAAAAAAGGCCCCGGCTATACCTTACAATACATAACAAACTCAAAAGGAAGTGGCATTAACCACAGATGGCCCCGAGAGGAAGTGGGGCTCACCAGTACAGCTGACGGGATGGGGAGGAGGCACTACTGACGGTGGGCTGAATTGCCTGCTATGGAACCACCTACATTCAATATAAAAATGTAGTGCCCCCGGTAAAAGGGACGTTAGTACCATTGAATAGTAGTAGTATGTATGAATAAACTTTACTCTAAGTAAAATCAGGAAATGCACAGGTAGCAAACAGTAAAGCAAACCAACACGTAACACACAGTGATGCAGAAAAATTGCAATTAAGGGTCTCACAGATTTTTCATCTCAACAAAATCACACTCAACCCTTGTTCCTTCTCAACATTCCACCCGTATTACTTCATGTTGCGGTGCGCAACCTGATCCCACCTGACAATCACATTTCAACATCATTTATTGTGTTACAGCGTGCAACCCGATCCCACCGGACAATTTACATTCCACCCTTTTTACCTCTCCACACTTATTCCTTCGTGTTGCGGCGTGCAACCCGATCCTACCGGACATCACAATATATAGGTAACAACAACAGTTCACAATTCAATCACATGGCTTCAAACCGTCAAGACTACCATTTCATAACAACCACAATCATGTGTTCGTAATAGTTCTTACCAGCCAATCATTTAACCACAAAGGTGTTCATCAACAAGAATATTATTTCATTTCAATCAACAACTCATAAGAGACCAAGCCACAATAATCTTACCAATAGTGCATCACATAAGAAATTGCCATGATGATGAAGTTCAATTAAATCAATCCCGACCTTCTTTCTTCACTTGCTACATGGACCTTAGTACATATGTACATACACACATTTAGTTCATTACCATCATTTCATACCACCACATTTTAGAATTTAGACATTTAGCAAGTATTACATTTCAACACAGTCATTCCATAGAAAATGTGTTCACAGTTACTCCACAAGAAACTCATACCGTATATTTGGGCATCAACAAGGTGATTTTATGGAGATTAAGGTTATCCATACACACCTGGAGTCGAATTTCCTTTTTAACTCTACTCACAATTCACCCAACCGTCTGGTACCGTCAATATAGTGCCCAATTTAACACATTTATCTTAGAATTGGAAATCATGAATACTACCCGAACTCTCTTAGGCATTTTATCGAATGCTATGTAACCCCTTAGATTGCCAACCCCTTCTTTGTGAATTTTCACTCCAACCCACTTCCTCTTACTAGATCATGGAAATGATCATGCATGCAAGGTATCAACTTATATTTTCAAGAATCAATTCATGAGAGTCCCTTTTTGTTTAAAACCTGAAAACTAATGGAAAGGGGTTGGGGATTCTTACCTGTTAGAATGAAGAAGAAGATGATTACTCAAAATTTCCAGGCCTGAGTGACTTTGAAAATCCAATTGATAAAGATAAAGTTTTCTCTCTCAAGAACCCTCTATACCCTCTCTCTAATTTTGTTCAGAAAATGATTAAAAATGAAGGGGTGGGGTGTTTTATTGAACAGGGGTCGAGTTTTTAAAAATTAGAAAATAGGAGCCCCAACACGGAATGTGGTCAGGAATGCGATTCATTCCTATTCTGCGGTCCGCATTCCGGTAGCATAATGGCCCTCAAAATGGGCCAAAATTGGAAAACACACTGCCCAGGTAAGCGACCACTATGCGGTCTGCATACCTGTTATGCGATCACATAGTGCGTCGCATAACCTCCCTCACAAAATCAAAGGGGCAAGAATGTGACAACTATGCTGTCCGCATAACCATAATGTCCTCAATTTGTGCAGTGATCTACCCATGTATGCGACCATTATGCGGTCCGCATACCCGTTATGCGATCGCATAGTGCGTCGCCTAATGCCGAATTTCTAGAAAATTATATCTTTCAAATTCCCGAGTACTTTTTACTAAAAAATAGGTCCGTTTTAAGAATTTCTACAGCTATAACAACTCGGGAACTTATTCGGACATTATTTTAGATATAAATTCTACGGGTCTTTACATTACATAATTGCTTGCCTAACATGGCAAGCAGATCTCTTTAATTTCGAACCAAAACTGGTTAAGATCTTTGACCTCTTTCTGTATGTGTTCATTCTCGTTTCTTTTATGGTATGAATCTCTGAGAATCTTTGCAATTTTCTACTTACCCTAAAACTAAGGTTTCAGATATTTCTAGATCTAACCTGGTTCTCGATTCTTTAATTATTTTTCCTTTACTGTTTTCGTCTATATGTATCTGTGCATCTTATTATAACTCTCTTTGTTATTTTACTGATTTTTACCTACACTAAATTTAGGAATTTTGATTCTTCAAAATCGAACCAAATCTGGTTCGATCCTTTAATTATTTCTGTCTATATGTGCATCTTATTATAACTTTTTTTTTTAATTTCTGTCGATTTTTACTTGCCCTAAGTTTGGGGGTTTTTGATTTTTCAAAATCAAACCCAAATCTGTTCAATTCTTTAATTACTTTGTTAAAGTATCTGTCCATATGTATATATGCATCTCTTTACTTGTTATTTCTGCCAATTTTGTATTGTTTACCTAAATTAGGGTTTCAAAATTTTCTTTCCTTATTAACTATAAGTGCTTTCCTTTCTAGTACTTTGACTAATTATTTCCATATTTGTGTGTTCTAATTCAGTGCTATTTAAACCTCTCCCCAATTCCCCTTTAAAGAGACTCATAATTCAAAATTATTTACATTACCCTAAACAAACTATACACTGTTATTCTATATCTACTATTATGTGCTTTGATTCCTGGCCGGATGGAAGCCGAGGCCTGAAATCCTCTATTGTTTGCTTCTGTTGGTGACAATTGTTCATGGTTAGATTCCTTTTTTGTTTCATCTGAACTAGTAAGTTATTGAATCATTTCTACTTCATTACTTATTTAATATGATACTGTTATTAAACTAATTACTTTCTCTATTTTAGACATGTTGAACTCAGTAAATCAATCAGTGAAATTTGCTTAACTCTGTGTAACTTAGGATTATCTTTTAGCATTAATCATGCTTCGATACTTTTCCTTAAGACCTAGTTAATTATGTATGCCTTAGTAGACTCATTAGCTTGTTATTAAACATGTTGCCATGTTACTTGTCTGGTTAGGTGCTCACCATGTTATGATACCTTTGTTAAATTATTACTGTTAATTAATGTTTTCCTGACTTACTGTTGATCAATTAGCTCCCTTCTGTGACTTATCATGATACGAAGTCTTTGTCATCTTTTTGAGGCATGAACTGGTCCTTATTAGCATATGACTTTGTTAAGCTTTCAAAACTTTATCAAGTCTGCTTAGTTTCGAATGTGTTTATTCTATGTGTGATTATGTCCCTAAATGCACTCCTCAATCCTATCCTGCTCTCTTGAATTCTCACTCTTTGCTGGCTGAAAGCCAAAGCAATTTAAGTATTGTCCCTTGGTCTTCCTGGTGTGAGCACTGCTCAAGGTTCATATGAGACCCTCGTGAACTCTGACACACCAAGATTTGGTCCATAAATTTTCCTTGAATTGTTCTGATCATTCTTCTCTAGTGTGAGTACTGCCCGGGGTTTTTTAAGCCCTTGGGAATTCTGACACACAAGAGATTTGGGCTTGGTATGCTTATACTTAAGATAGAGGTGAATCATTCACTGATGGTCACTGTGTATCAATGAACATGGACTTTTTGGAGTTATTATGAGTTGAAGGCCTGGCATGTCCAGGCGTATTTGGTCCTGCTGCAGGCATCCTATGGTTTACATACTTCGTAATTCATTCATTCGATTCAAGTATGTGATAATTATTTGTAATAACAATTAGGGCAACAATAAATTGGGAAAATGGGCTTATTTTTTATATTTTGCATGAAATGGGTAGATAACATGCCTATATGTGTTTACTTTATGCTATAGTTTGTTAGATAACCTGCCTATAGGCTTTACTTTATTGAAAAACATTCTGCTATTGTATGTTAGAAAACTTGTCTAGATGTTTACTCTATTTGCTATTATGTGTTAGATAACCTGCCTATAGGGGTTTACTTTGGCTCAAATACGCTCTGTAGATAACCTGCCTATAGGAATTTTCTTTGGCTCAAATAAGTTCTATGAATATCCTGCCTAATTTTCTTTACATGATTAGACACCATGCCTATAGGAAATAAAATAACTAAAATTCAACTTACATTACAGCAAATTCAAATCTGCTTCTTTAGAAATCATGCCTGTAGGTTTAATCGATTGTCACACTTGATCAGTTAGTATGCGTGTCTATAAGAACTAATAGCAGTTTCATCATCAAAGGTAGAACTCATTTCTATAGGGTAATTACCATATGTGCTAAATACTAAAACTGGAACTTCATATAATGTCTTGCTAAATGTCACTAGAAAGCATGCCTATAGGAACAACTTAATAATTCTGAATATCCTTCGTTGTTATCACTGTCAACTGCTGAATAAATTGCCTAGATGGCATGTCTATAGGTTTAATCACTTCTACTTATAATCAGTAGGCAACTGCGTAGTCACATAAGAATTGCTTTAAATAACTGCTAGAATGATTAAAATCTAGAATCACATAGAGAGCATGTCTATAGGACCTAATAACCTAAACTGTTGAAACTGTCAATACGCCTAATCTACTTGCGTGCATTTGCTGCCTAATGTGTGGAGGCTAATATGAGCCCCCTACTTGCTTTTATATGAAAGTCCAACTTGTTTTTGTATGTCGCCTAGTTTTACTATTTTGAGCAACCTAAGTTGAGTCTAAAACCATCCAAAATAGAGGTCCAAATGATTCTTGGGCCATAGGTAAGGGGTGAGTAGTGCACGCATAAGGTACGATTTAGAATTGATTAGAGCGCTTTAGGTAAACAACTCAAAGATAGTAATTGGGTAGCAGGGGATGATAGTGTGTGCCCACGAATAATATGAGTAACACCCCCATCTTGGGGGAGTTACGCAGTATTATTTATGTTGCACGAGGTCATCCTTTAGGCTAAAAAACTTAGGATCCCCCATTTCTATTAAAATAATTCCCTCTTCTCTCTGTTAGACTAATTCGCATGATTTGAGTTCGGCTGGGACCCACCGTTGTGGACCTCGATGAGTGCCTAATACCTTCTCCTCGAGGTAATTTGACCCCTTACCCAATCTTTGGTGACGCAACTAGTAAATCTGAGTTATTTGCAATAGGACCCTTACTCACCTTAATCCGTTAGGTGGCGACTCTCTTTTAATAACCATTCCTTCCCTTTTAAAAGAGTTGTTAATGTCGAAACTCGATTTCACGAGAAAAAGGGACGCGTCACTCGGCACTCGTACTCAGTTCGTACCTACGTCCACTACTGGTATGTGAGGCTCCGGAGGGAGGATCTTGCCCAAGCGCTAATATAACCCAATCATGGAATTAATTAATAAATCATGCTGCAGCATACAACCCAATCCCATAAATATCACTCACAATCATGCCCTCGGCCTCACTCAGTCATAATCCTCTCCAGTCTCTCGACCTCACAAATTTCATGCCAATCATCCAAACAATGATAATATGATATGACAAAAAATAGTAACAACGACTGAGATATGATATGTGAATGAATGAATACGACTGAGTATGTAAGTGCAATTTAAGCAAATAACTCAACAACATAAATGACCTCAATGGGTCCCAACAGGATAAGCATACAGCCTAAACATGGTTTCTAACATGGATCAC
The DNA here is from genome assembly GCA_005239505.1 of Nicotiana paniculata. Lineage (NCBI taxonomy): Eukaryota > Viridiplantae > Streptophyta > Magnoliopsida > Solanales > Solanaceae > Nicotiana > Nicotiana paniculata. The sequence goes on from ML315540.1 coordinate 6,982, forward strand.
AATTCTATTACTCTAGAACGTATAAATCTCATGGAAAGAAACAAGATTAGGTAACTACATAGTACCACAAAATCAACCGTGTCATAATTTACACAGTACACGTCCACACGCCCATCACTTAGCATGCGTGTCACCTCCACACCAACATGTAACGCGTATATTCAGTGATTAATACCTTCAGTAACAAGTTCAGAAGTGTTACTTACCTCGAGCAAGCCGAATCCAATACCGAGCAAGCCAAACATTACTCTAGAAATGCCATCCCATGCGTACCGACCTCCGAACTGCTCGAAACTATCCAAAAGCAACTCAAGAACATCAATTAATGCCAAAGGAAACAAACCCAATCAATAAAGGTGGAATCTTTAATCAAAAGTCCAAAGTCAACCAAAATTTTATACCTAGGCCGCACCTCGAAAGCCGATTAAACTTACAAAATCTGATAATTCATTCAATTACGAGTCGAACTATACTAGTTTCACTCAAATCTGACTCTGAATCGATGTTAAAAACTCAAAAATTCTCTTTATAAAATTTTTCACAAAATCCCCAAATTTAACTTTGAAATTATCAGTCCAATGCAAAAAATAAAGATGGATTCATGAAATATAATCAAAACCAAGAATAGAACACTTACCCCAATTCATGAGGTGAAAAATCCGAGCCCCCCAATTCAAAATATGGCCAAATGAACAACCCTTCGATATTATATGCTTCTGCCCAGTTGTTCTGCCTTGTTTCTTGTGACAAACAATCTCTAAACTAGTTTTTGTTCCCTTCAATGGATTCCTCATAAATTTAAGTCAAGTTAGGGTTTTGAATCACTCAATTTGACCTTATAATGAAGGAGATATGTTGGTTTCAATATTTAAAAATAGTGTAGATTTTTAAATACGAATTCAGTAGCAATTTCGTAATTAATATGAAAAATATGGCAACCCAATTCTTAGTAAAATGACCATAAATTTCTCATATGATGTTGGAAACGTGATGATTCTAGTTTCTTTGGTTCCAAAATTACGATCTGGATCTAATGCTTCAATCAAAACATCAATTGGAGCTCATTTTCTTAGTGTGGCACCATTTATGTTGAAGCAACTACGTCGAAGCATAAAAAATGTGCACAACATAACCCAAACTTATTTGAAACTCATCTCAGCCCCTCTGGACCCCGTTCGAACATACCAACAAGTCCCATAACATAATACAGACTTACTCGAAGTCTCAAATCACGCATAACAACATCACGACCACAAATCGCACCTTAAATCGAACTTAATGAACTTTTGAACTTTCAACTTCTAAAATTCGTGTCAAACCATACCAAATCAATTCGTATTGACCTCAAATTTTTCACACATGTATAAAATGACATAATGAAGCTAATCCAATTCTCGGAACAACAATCCAAATTCGATATCTTCAAACTCAACTTGCGGTCAACCTTATGAACATTCCAAACCTTCAAACTGCCAAATTTCGCCAATTAGTGTCGAAACTTTCTAGAAACATCCAAAAGAAAATTTGGGCATACATCCAAGTCTAAAATCACCATCCAGACCCAACGGTATCATTAAAACTCAAATCCGGGGTCAAATACATAAACGTCAAACTTGGTCAACTCTTCTAGCTTAAAACATCCTAATTGAGAATCATTCTTTCAAATCAATCTCGAATCACCTGAAAATAAAAATCAACGATTCACACAAGTCATAATACATCATATGAAGCTACTCAAGACTTCAAACTATAGAACGAAATATAAATTCTCAAAACGACCGGTCGGGTCGTTACATATTTTCTATTATGTACTTGTTGGAATTATGAACTAGAAAATTGATTGCGAGTATCATTTATAATTCTCAATTTTATTATCTCGCCGAGGTTATTTATTATACTTATTGAGTTCATTGGTCGATTTTACTCATATTATACTTCGGCACCTTGTGTGTATATCTTAAAGTTGATATTGTTGTGTATTGCGGGAGTTGGCATTGAAGACGTACCTTCTTTCCGGATATAACTGTCACTTGTCCTTGGTAGCTTTAGATTGAAAATCTATTTATATATATTTTTAACATATGATGTATTTATTTCATACCGGTTTTGTTAATGCTAAGTTTTAGATGCTCATGATTTGTACTACCAATCCTTGGGTTATTATATAAAGTTCAGTTATTTCGCTTCTAGACTCTTATTATTATTGTTATTAAAATTTTGTTGGTTGTTATTTGGTTTAACTATCGGGTCGGTTTAGGTGCCATCACGACTAGATGGATGTTGGATCGTCGCACTGTAGTGCTATATAACATATAAATACACCTGAGAATTAATCTCCTAAACTAAGCAAAGCATCGCTACTAACTAACTAACGGAGAAACTAATTAACTAACTATTTCGATAATTGGTTATAACTAACTAAGTCGTCCACGTGCCAGTCACGTGCTCCTATTTCCTTCAATAGTATGTAATTGTTTTCATTGTTATAATAGAAACCAGGTCCTCGATGAATTTCTTAAATTTCTATTTAGAATTTATAGCAAAACCAAAAGCCCTAAAAAGTTTGTTTACCTTTCTTTCCGTTAGGAAAGGAAAATGAGAAGTTCAATAAAAGAGAAAATTTACATGTACTTGGTGCATCTATTAAATTTAGTTAATTTAATTTTAGAAGGAGCAGCATCACAAATTGAAATGTTGTTTTCTCTTTGTTCTTTCCTTACCATGAGTTTAAACTCTTCGATTCTAATTCTAATATTTGAAGTTGTTATGTTGAACACTCTTCCAAAGGTACTCTTATATCAGCTATAATAATATACATTTCAATGCGTCCAATTTTCTTTATTTTTTTTGTTTGACAATATACCACTACTATTACACTCTTGGAAGTCAAACCAACACGAATTGAATGCATTATGTTTAAATATTGCTATCTCAACCAATCTAATGGAGAAAGATGTAGTGACTTGGTTAGATACTGCATGGTTGAAAAGAAATGTCAGTGTCTCAGCATAACGAAATGCTTATATGTTAAATACGTCAACGTCTTCCCTGAAGGCCCATTCATTTTTGTTTTATGGTGGTCTAATGTTTGATTGATTCATATTTCAATGTATTAAGTACACTTTTTTCACAAATAACTTATTTGCTTTCAACTGGTTTGGTTAGTTCAAATTTTATATAATCTTTAAATCATCATATAAGACGGTTGTTTACTTAATGATTAATTCATATGAATATAACTTTTTCCTGTTGCTCTGGTCCATTATAACCACATTACCACAACGACATCTATCGCTCAACCACCATCACCAGTCGTCCAGCCACCACCATAATCACCAGCCTCCACGTTCGTACAACTACTATCGCCAGCCACTACTTTCGGCATCTAATCACCATCATCATGAACACCACAATCATCATCATTAGCCAACCACACTCTATAACCACTAGCTGTACTAATTGTTAAGATACACTATAAATCATGCCTTTTTGTTATAATATATTTTATGGTACAATTATAAATTTGCTTATTTGTAAATTATGCATTCGTTTGCTTATATAGTAGACAATATGGTCTATAGAGTGCTAGCTTACACATAGAAGATTAATTCATCAGTTCTTATATATCATAAAGTTTATATTCACAATCTAATCATGGAATGAGACAAGCCATCAGAATGATTGTAGCACAAGATTAAATATAATTTATCTTGATTATAAGAATGATATAATTCTGACTTCTTATGCTAGGACATGAAATACACACACACACACACACACACACACACACATATATATATATATATATATATATATATATATATATATATATACACAGAGAAGTAGAGATAAGTGTCTCGACCTAATTTCCCCTCCGTTACGTATCGTGATGACACCTAGTCTTAATGACAAGGTAAGCCTAAGATTTACGGAATAACAACAATAATAAATAACATCTAGTAATTTCTGAAATAAAATTCTCTATAAATCTTACAATTTTTCCAAAACTGGTAGTACAAGTCATAAGCTCTACAAAGTTTACTACAACTTCTAAATAAAACTGTTAAGAAATAAGTAAAGACAATGTAAGAACAAAATAGGACGGTGACTTCGAAGCCTGCAAACGTTGCAGCAGGTTTACCTTGAGTCTCCACAACAATAATTAGCGCTGCTAGCAAATGATCAACCGGCTTCGCAATACCCGGATCTACAAAAAAATGTGCAGAAGCGTGATATGAGTACACCACAACGGTACCCAGCAAGTATCAAGACTAACCTAAGTGGAGTAGTGATGAGGAACAGTCAAGACACTTACTGGACTAAATAACGTGAATATAAGTGTAGGAACAACAAAATATAATATCTACATAAAGGCTACACGATATGGCTAACAAATACAGTAATTGCAATGAGAAAAGAACAATATGTATCAGTGGAATACCATACTAATGACGCAGAAGAGTGAACGAAAACACAACCTAAACCCGAAATCATTGTTACAGCAAGGACAAGCAATAACTCAGCAACAACGACCGTTTTCACATCAGGATTTAGTCAACAAACTCCACGAGGTACTGAACCTCGGGCTAATCACAACTTATGGGTCACAATACCTTAACCCTAACTCTTGGCATCCGGTGCTCTCATTACATCTCATAATCGCACTGACGACTCACGTGCAAAAGAGAGCTTTTCTCACATAGAAGGCAGGTAAACAAGGATGCCCGTCTATAGTCAACAATATTAATAAAACCTCTAAACCGATAAAAGTGCTTAACTACATGTATTCTTGTGCAAGTGCCCTAACATAGTTTATACCAAACAAGTAAGCACAAGGAAAGAAACGGACATCACGTAGAATGTTTCCTCACAACTTTCACAAGATAAAGCTCAAAAAGGTAAGAGTACTACCACACAAATATCAACAACAAGAATACCTCGGGGCCATCATAATGCATCACAAATCAATCCCTGACACAACCCACCTTGTCTCGCCAGGTGTGCAATAGTAAAGTAAATGCCCGCCTTGTCTCGCCACACGTGCATAATAATGTTCCCACCTTGTCTCGCCACATGTACAACCTACACATATATGTATCCCGCCTTATCACGTCGCATGTGCAAATATCACAGTGAAGCTTCATAGGGTCTTTCTGTCCAGGTGCAGGTAGTCCGCATCTTCACAGACATGACTTATAAACAACAACACGACAGAAACCTCGTGCAACCCTATATCAACAGCCACACGACAGAAACCTCGTGCATCACAATAACAACAACCACACGACATAAACCTCGTGCACCACCACAACAAGTACAACAACAACAATGACAATAATTCAAATTACGACAAGTAAATCAACTCAATAAACTTCGATCATAAGAAACGCTAAACTAGTTCATAAAGAATAACCATAATAAATAATATTTAGCACAATAAGAACAACTCAACAGGAAAGGAAACAATATTTAACGATGGTCCGACAATGTACGGTTCAACAACAAGAAACTAACATGAGTCACGTAAATCCAAATAAGGGCAAGTCTGCTAAGGCATAGGATATCTAAGCTTCTTTTAAGTTTGGGCAATTACGGGAGAGATACAACTAATTCAAATAAAGATAAGAATCGAGAAGATCACCAAATCTCAATTAAGGGAGAACATTTACAAAAGGGATAACTACAACTTCAAATAGAGATAAACAGTTAGGGAGAAGGTAACATGGGAAATGGAAGAGATAACAGTCTCAATTAAGGCACATATGAATCAAGTAACAATAAGAGTGGACCATGAAGTAACTGATTCTAATTAACTAGTAATTAAGGGACGTAATCATAACAAGAACAATTGCATATTCAATGAATACAAGGACCTAGGAAACCTTAAAGGCAATTTACACAAATAAGTCTGAGCACGTACTCGTCATCTCACGTACACGGACTGCAATCAACATAGAAGACTCAAATCCTGAGGGATAGTTCCCTCACAGAAGGTTAGGCAAGATACTTACCTCAAAGAAGACAAACAGATAACCTCCGGATGGCTCAAATCTAACCAAAATAACGACAAAGCACAAATAAAACTCATAAGAAACTATTCCGGATCATAAAGTCTCGATCTTTATAAAAATCTAAAAATTGACTCAAAAGTCGACCCCCGGGCCCGCACCTTGAAACCTGACAAATTTCACAAATGCGAACACCAATTCCGATACGAGTTCAACAATACTAAAATTATCAAATTCCGATACCCTTTCGTCCCTCAAATCATGATTTTTCATTTTGAAAATTTTCTTCAAAAACCAACATTTTCCTCAACTCAAAATACGAAGTAAAGGATAAAAATGAAGATACAATCATGGAATATATTAAATACTAGGTGAAGAACACTTACCCAATCGATTTTCTAGAAAATCCCAGAATGAATCGCTCAAAATCGAGCTTTACAAGTCAAAATATGATAAAAATGGCCTAACCCTCGATTTGGAAAACTTATATTTTGCCCAGGTGTGAAAGCATCGCGAACATGGAGAAAGGCTCGCGTTTGCGAAGAAAGAAAGTAAGGCTGTCCAGAAACCCTTCGCGAATGCGAGGGAAGGAGTGCGAACGCGAAGAAAAAGGGATGGAACCTACACGAATGTGAGACGGCGAACACGAATGCGAAGAAGAAATATGAGGTTGCTAGGAAGAGCTTCGCGAACACGGGTGGCTAGTCAAGAACGCGATGAAGGGGAAAAGCTAACCTTCACGAATGCGAACTTGAATAAGGATCTCGAGGTGGGCAGCAGAGACACTTCTGGAACGCGAAAGAGGGTTTCGCGATCGCGAAAAAAACACCAGGAAAATAGAAAAATAGTTCAAAAATAGTAGAAATTGACCCGGAACACACTCGAGGCCCCCGAGACCCCATCTAAACCCGCAAATAAGTTCTATAACCTAACACAGACTCGCTCGGGGTCTCAATTCACATTAAACAACACCAAAAATACAAATCGCACCACGTATCGAACTATGAACTTCTAAATTTTCCAACTTCGAGAACTCGTGCCGAAACCAATCAAACCAACCCGGAATGACGTCAAACTTTTGCAGGCAAGTCCCAAATGAAATAACGGAGTTGTTCCAATTCTCGGTATCGCATTCCGACCCGGCTATCACCAAAGTCAACAATTGGTCAACCTATCCACTTTCCAAACTTCAACTTTCGCCGAAATGCTTCAAATCACCCTACGGACCTCCAAAACCAAATCCGGACGCACGCCTAAGTCTAAAATCACCATACAAAGCTGCTCAAGTTCAAATGCTGTCGAACGAAACTTAAATTCCAAAAATGACCAGCCGGACCGTTACATTCTCCCCCTCTTAAACAAACATTCGTCCTCGAACGTGCGAAGAATCGCCTCGAAGTCTTCATACTACTGAATGCACACCTCCAACATACACCCGCGGGTGACCCCACGCCACCCCCAATACATATAAGTCCGACGACACCATCTCAACTGTAATTTGCTTTTTCTACCAACACCGATAAGCCTCATAGCCAAAATTCTCACCTTCCATTAACCTCCAAAAGACCCAATTCTCAATCCATACCCTATATTAGTCTCAACCAGGTGCAACAACTCATTCCTACCCCCACAAGGTACAACCACACAACATAACACACCACACATAGGACCGTAATAACAATTCTAATCAGAATAGGTGCCCGTAATCAAAACCAGCACCGATATTTAGCCATATATCCAATAGGAACCCGTTTCAAACCTTCACAACACTGAGGATGATGCAAGAACCATGAAGACCTCATAACTATACACCAGAATCAACAAGTCACAACCAACACCACTAGGCACACACCCCGCAAGCTAAAACTCAAGAAGCACATAACAAAAATGACTGGGTATGTAAAGAGAAATATCAAACAAGCCCGACAGGCATAACTCCCTATTAGGACCACATCGAGAATCAATTTAAATAGGAAAATTCAAAGTACATGAGCAATCATAAGGGTCTAATCCTGGTATAACTCTCAACTGCGGCACGCAGCTCGACTTAAACATATCAAATCACATGAACTCGCGAGGGTCCCACCCTCAACTCTAAATCATAGGTCGAATATACATCATACAAATTTAAATTCTTCCGCTAACTCAATTCTGCCAAAAAAATCACAACACTTATTGAACTGTCACCCCGGTAAAGTATCAAATTACAAATCGTAACCAAGAATACTCAAGAATCGCACCGAAACCTACCATAAAGAACAACAGGGACTCACTTCTAATCTTACCACTCTCAATGATGAACAAAAACAATGATGGACACGTGCTACCACTCATAGGATCTCCCAACAGTGTAAAACACATAAACAAAGTGCAAATCATGAAACTTACCCATAAATGGAACAACAAATAAGGGAACTCATATCGATAAGCATAACTAAAATGAAATACGAATGGTGCTCCTCTGTAACAAATTAAAAAAAAAATACCTGTATGACATCATCTGGCACAACGGCCTCCAGCCTACTATATGAAACACATCAATGGGCCGGGTCTCCCCCTCTTGGGAGCCCCCTACTCGCCTGAATACCCCGCTGTGACACATCTGCCTGAGTTTGGGACAATCTCTCACTAAGTGGATGGTATCTCCACACTCAAAGAAACCTCTCTGCTGATGTCGCTGTGAAAACTTTGTAGTACGAGTACCTTGAGACCCATGAGCACCTTAAACACCATGCGAAGCCTGAAGTGCAAATTGAACTGGCTGACCCACGAAATCTTTGCCATGACGTACCCTGCCTCCAAAATAAGGACTAGTAGATCTCTCCGGCCTATGGGGCCTCCTCGCCTCCATGTCCTCTCTCTTCTGACCTCGCCTGTCCTCCCTCTCATGGCCTCGCCTGTCCTCTCTCTCATGATCGTACATGCCCTCTACTCGTCGAGTGATCCCAACCACCTGCTGAAATGAAATATTCAACTATAACTCTCGAGCCATGCTGAACCGAATATCATGCCGGAGCCCCTCAATGAATCTTATGTACACGCCCTCTAACTGGAGCGACTAAAGCAGGTGCATGTCTGGCCAAACCACTTAATCTAACGACATACTCTAATACTGACATAGTGCCCTGGCGTAGCTGCTCAAACTCCCGCCATGCATCTCGAAGGGACTGAGGTACAAACTCTCTCAGGAACATCTCTAAAAACTGAGCTCATGTGACTAAAGCTAACTCGGCCGGACTACCCAACTCATATGCCCATCACCACTGATAAGCCGCTCCCTTGAGCTGAAACGTAACAGAAACAACCCCGCTCGTCTCCACAACACCTATAGTAAGAAGAATGCGGTGACACTAGTAAATGAAGCCGTGGGCATCATCTGTCGCCAATCCACTGAAGGTAGGAGGGTGGTACTTCTTTTACCTCTCAAGTCTAAGTTGTTCTTCCTCAGATGCTGCTGCCCTAACCACGGGCTGAACTTGGACCACAGGCTGTGTTGTCATGACACCTGAGACCTGACCAACATGAACTCCTTGCTGTGGAGTGTGCGTGGAAGGAGTCTAAGCTCCTCCCTCGGTATGTGATGTAGCTGGTGCACCCGGAATCAATCCCCTCTGAGTCAATGTACCAAACATACTCAGGAACTGCCGTAACGTCTCCTGAAGTCCGAGGGTAACAACAGGTGCCTCCGGTACCTACCCCCCAATTGGAACTACTGGAGACTCCTCAACTGCTTCCATGGTAGGTGCCCTAGCTGCGACACGTGCTCCTCGTCGGCCTCTACCTTCACCTCTTCCCCTAGCGATATCTGCTCCGGGGGTAACTTCATCAGGAACTCCAGCTCATGTCCTCACCATCTGTGAGAGAATGGAATGTTAAAAGTTCAAACTTCGGGATCAATGAACACGCACGATAGGAATGAAGGAAGTGAAATTGTTCTAATAGTTTCTTAGCCTCTCGAAGATAAGTACAGGTGTCCCTGTACTGATCTGCAAGACTCTACTAAACTCGCTTATGACTCGTAGCACCTATGAACCGAGGTCTCTGATACCAACTTGTCACGACCCAATTTCCCCTCCGTTGGGTATCGTGATGGCACCTAGTCTTAAGGACTAGGTAAGACTAAAATTTACGGAATAACAACAATAATAAATAACATCTAGTAATTTTTGAAATGAAATTCTCTAAACAGTTTGCTATTTCCCCAAAACCGGTAGCATAAGTCATATGATCTATAGAGATTACTACAACTTCTAAATACAACTGTTCAGAAATAAGTAAAGACAGTGTAAGAACAAAATAGGACGGTGACTCCAAAGCCTGCTAATGCAGCAACAAGTTTACCATGAGTCTCCACAACAACAATCTGCACTACTAGCAAATGATCAACCGGCTTCGCAATACCTGGATCTGCACAAAAATTCTCAGAAGTGTAGTATGAGTACACCACAGCGGCACCCATCAAGTATCAAGACCAACCTCAGTGGAGTAGTGACGAGTAATAGTCAGAACACCTACTGGACTAAATAACTTGAACAATATAAGTATAGAAACAGCAGAGTATAATATCTACATAAAGGCTACGCAATACGGCTAATAAATATAGTAATTGCAATGAGAAAAGAACAACAACAAGTACCAACGAAATACCATAATAATGACACAGAAGAGTGAACGGAAACACAACCTACACCCAAAATAAATGTTACAGCAAGGACAAGCAATAACTCAGCAACAACGACCGTTTTCACATGAGGTTTTAGTCAACAAACTCCACGAGGTACTGAACATCAGGATAATCACAACTCACGGGTCCCAATACATGAACCCTAACTCTTGGCATCCTGTGCCCTCATTACATCTCATAATCGCACTGACGACACACGTGCCAAATAGAGCCGTTCTCACATAGAAGGTAGGTAAAAAAGGATATCCGTCTATACTCAACAATATCAAGAAAGCCTCTTTACCGATAAGGGTGCTTAACGACACGTAAAATGTTTCCTCACAAGTTTCACAAGATAAAGCTCACACAGGTAAGAGTACTACGGAATAAATATCAACAACAAGAATGCCCCCAGGCCATCATAATGCATCACAAATCAATCCCTAAGATAGCCCACCTTGTCTCGCCACATATGCAATAGTAAAGTAAATGCCCGCCTTGTCTCGCCACACGTGCATAATAATGTTCCCACATTGTCTCGCAACATGTGCACCCCCCCACACACACAGATATATATATATATATATATATATCACTTATCACGATGCATGTGCAAATATCAATCGAAAAACCAGCACAACAGAAACCTCGTGCAACCCCATACCAACAGACGCACGGCAGAACCCTCTTGCATCATAATAACAACAACCACATGGCAGAAACCTCATGCATCACAATAATAACAATCGCACGACAGAAACCTCGTGCACCACCACAACAAGTACAGTGGAAACAATGACTAATTCAAAGTACGACAAGTAAATCAACTCAAGAACCTTCGATTCCAAGTGACAGAAAGTCCACTAAGGCATAGGATATCTAAGCTTCTTTTAAGTANGATTCCAAGTGACAGAAAGTCCACTAAGGCATAGGATATCTAAGCTTCTTTTAAGTTTGGGCAATTACGGGAGAGAACAACCAATTCAAATAAAGATAAGCAGCAAGAAGATCAACATAATATCAATTAAGGGAGAACATTTACAAAAGGGATAACTACAACTTCAAATAGAGATAAACAGTTAGGGAGAAGGTAACATGGCAAATGGAAGAGATAACAGTCTCAATTAAGGCACATATGAATCAAGTAACAATAAGAGTGGATCATGAATTAACTAATTCTAATTAACTAGGTAAAAGTGAAACTAGTAATTAAGAGACATGACCATAACAAGAACAACTGCATATTCAATGAATACAAGAACCTAGGAACCCTAAAAGGCCAATTATCCACAAATAAGTCCGAGCATGTACTCTTCACCTCGCTTACACGGACTACAATCAACATAGAAGACTAAATCCTAAGGGATATTTCCCCCCCACAAGGTTATGCAAGATACTTACCTCAAAGAAGATAAACCGATACTCTAAAATGAACTTCTC
>ML315542.1:0-16788 GCA_005239505.1 Nicotiana paniculata
ACTATAAAACTAAAAGAAGAGAAGAAAAGAAAAACTAAGTAGAATCCTCTGTCAAAAGTCCTCTGTCGAACCCCCCCAGTCCAAAAGTCCCCTAATGTGATGTTTTTGGGTCTATTTATATGTTTAGAATGAACCCTAAACGTCTCAAAGACTTCTATTCTAACTTGGAAACACTTAAAACCCGTCAAAACTCGATTTCTGGCCGNATCATGAATTCTAGCCACGCATCAAGGGAATTCCGTCTCGGATATTACATAAACACAAGTGACACAGTCACCAAGTATTGAGGAAAAAAGCCAATCCAGCCCCCACGGAGAAAATCCATCTCCGGAACATAATAACCACGGAGAAAATCCATCTCCGGAACATAATGCTCGGAAAAATCCATGTCCAGGAAAATCCATCCCTCAATATCTTTGCGCTCACTGGGGGTGTAAAGACTCTGGAGGGGCTCCTTTCAGCCCAAACACTATATCAAGCCAATGAAGGCATGATTCCAGGATCACTGCAGTGTGCAGTCCGACCTCATAACTGTCTCAAAACCAGGCTCCAAGCCTCACTTAGTCAGTACCTTCCAGTCTTACTCACCATGCTCTAACATATGAAAATCAGCCAAACCAATGATAATATAGAATAAACTAGCAACTTACGAGGCTGAGGCATGAAACATATACTATAACAGGACTGAGTCTATGAAAAAAATAATCACAGATAGAGACAACAATAATCGACCGTTCCGGTCTGAACATATCTGCATGAAGCCTTAACATTTATACTTAGCATGATTTCTATTTCGTTCAAGGTAATTACCACCTTCACAGTACAAATATCAACCTGAGATAACCATTAGACAGTGCCATGGGATAAGCCAGGCTACAAATATTCGGAGTACGCCCGCATGCCCGTCACTTGGCAAGTGCGTCACCTTAATTAACATCAAATATCAGATAGTTTGGGGTTTCTAACCCTCAGTTCCAAGCTTGGAAGCGTTACTTACCTTAAAACCGGCTAATACACTACTCCGCAGTGCCCTTGCCTCTAAATTCGGCCTCCGAGTGCTCCAAATCTACCAACAATCAGATGTATATCATTATAATATGCTAAGGAACTAATCCCAATCGAAATGTATCAAAAATACTCAAAAATCCCGAAATTGGTCAAACNAGAACATAAATTCGGAGTCCAAATGACCCCTCAAATCACTATTTTAAAGATTCTTAATCCCAAGCCCCGATCTCCTAATTTACACTGATTTTCCCCTAATTTCCACCATAATTCCGACCTTTAATCACATATAAACGAGTTTAGTGTCCAAAAATCTTACCTTGGTGAAGAACTATCGAATCCCCTCTTCAAAACCCTTCCAAAAGTTTCAAACCCGGATGAAATATTGAGAAAATGGCTAAAATTCGCGAAGGCACGTTTTTATACCTTCTGCCCAGTGGGTCCGCACCTGCGACCACTTACACGCACCTGCAGAACTGCACATGCGGATCCCAGGTGCGCACCTGCGGAAAATCCCAAGAACTCTAATTCCGCACCTGCGATCGACCTCTTCGCACCTGCGGCCTCGCAGGTACGGCCAATACCTCGCACCTGCGGAAATCCCCTCACTTAGCAAACTTCCGCACCTGCGGTGCCACGTCCGCTCCTGCAGAACCACACCTGCGGCTCCCCATCCACAGGTGCAAAAACACCAGCAACATCAACATCAACAGTGACAAAACCATTCCAAACTCCCCGTTAACCATTCGAAACCATCTCGAGCCCCTCGAGACCCCAACCAAACATACCAGCGCATCATATATGACCATTCAAACTTAGTCGAGCCTCCGAAACATCAAACATAACATCAAAACCCCAAAAACACATCGAATTCAAGCCTATGAACTTTGAATTTTCTAAATTCCACCAACGATGTCGAAACTACCCAAAACAACTCCAATTGACCTAAAATTTTGCAGACATATCCAAAATGACATTACGAACCTGTTCCAACTGTCGGAATTCCATTCCGACCCCGATAGCCTATTTTCCACTGCCAACCGGAAATCACCAAAAACTAGCTTTCGCCAATTCAAGCCTAATTCTACACCAGACATCACAAAAATATTTCGAACACACTCCTAAGTCCTAAATCACCTAACGAAGCTATCAGAGCCACAAAATCCGTATTCCGAGGTTGTTTCCCAATAAGTCAACTCTCAATTGACTTTTCCCATTATAAGGCTATCTTTAAATACAAAGTTACTGAATTCCTATTTAACCATTCCGATTTCAAGCCTGTCGACTCTAACACATCAATAATAGAATAACCAATCCATGAAAAGTCAATGACAACAATAAAAATGCAAGTTCTACGTAACGACAGACCGGGTCGTTACATTCTCCCCCACTTAAACATACGTTCGTCCTCGAACGTGCCTAGAGTTATTCCAACACCACCAAAAATTATTGTGTGACCTTCCATGCACATATTCGGAGGTGATCCCATGTCAACCTACCTCACCTACGTCCGATAACACAACATAACTGAAACTTCATTAGCAAATCCTGAGCCATAACCTTAAAACCAAGTTTCCACTTCTGAAATAATTTACAAGTTCAACTTTCCATGACTATAAGCTGAAATAGTCTGAACACGTTGTATCAAACCATATCCGTAACCCAAGATGAAATCACATAATATACCGCGTGGCTCAACCACTCATAGCGATAACTCCTAACCACAATAGCTGTTCAAATAACCCAATACCGGTACATACCCTCTTATCAAACCATGCCTCGTTCTAACACTTCCATATACTGCCGATGATGAAAGAAACACGTATAACCCAGTAACTATTCACCTGATCAGTATCAATACCATCTAGAGCCATAACTTGTGCAACTTGTTCACTCAATAACCACATACCAAGAGTTCAATTCATTAAATAAAGAAGACTCGCACGAGAGGGCTATCCTGCCACTATCACTTACCATTACCACATCATACTAAAAGTCTGATACACATCGTGAAACCATATCACACAAATCCGACACCAAGGATCATACCTTTACCTAACCGAGCTGCAAAGAGTGATCCCGTCCAACCGTTGGGTCCCATGACACACTCCAAACCACCTTGCTCAAAATCAATAACCATGCAAAATTCGACATCAATTACTCAAAGTGAATTGCCATAATCACAGGAAATCGGACGATACCGTGCCAACCGAACCAGAAATAACATGACCAACACGTCTCAATCCTAATAAGCCCAATTAGGACCGCACCCTATGCACATACAACCAATGATCACAACTCCTCGAACATTGAAAGTTAACTCATAGATCACTCCAAATCACGAATAAGCTTAATGACAATCAAATGGTACATCCCTTAACAATAGCAATTTGGGTTCAACAATTTCGACTCAGAGTAGAACACACACCCATACTGGCCTGCCAATAATTATATTCTAAATCAACTCTGGTCATCCACAACAGGTAGATAACTCTCCAAAGGTTCATAATGACTTAATTATGACCTTTACTAACACCTGACTAGCTTTGCTCGCATCCTCGTAGTTCACAACTACAAAAGTAATTTGTTCATGAAAATTCCCAGTCTCAAAATCCATGAGGCGCCCCAATTACCATATCTGATCCAATTCCACCGCTTATATGTATAACACACTCCTAATACTTTATCATTCTACGAGGGATACCCCTATAATTCCTCTGTGTCACTAAGAAACCTTGAATATCAGCAGTCGATCCAACAAAAGAGCGTCGTAACACCAATGAAGCACCCTTATTCAAACACATTTCCTTGAACCCATTACTCTTTATGAATGTATACTCTCATCCAGCTACCCAATAATGGTATCCTTTACCTAATCATCTGAAACTGCCAGTTCTGGCCTTCCTTCCAGAACTGAACCGTGACCTCACATATGCCCCTCTCCACCATACACAAAATACCGCATACGCCATGCAATCCTATGATAAATATGAGAACTTCATGCTCCCTTCCTAGCCACAAACAACTACGTACTCAACTAGCCAAGAACTTCCCATTTGATCCCATCTAGAAACAAAATCACTATACATCACCTGGCCCTCACGCCCGTAGAAGTATACATCTCCAACCGTGGTAGAAACCATCAAGAACTCGCGAATCACACTTGTACAAAACCAAACTGTCAGGACTGAATCCTTCTAAATCAACCAAGCTACGCATGCCACCAAATTCCAAGAGAATTGCTAATAATCACCTATAACAACTCAGTACCTTATAAACACCTAAAGAACTACCATATCCCTTATTATCCCGATCCAACCTACTACCAAGCTGTCCTATTCATTCAAGTTCCTTCTGACTAACCTTCGAATTGATACTTCTCTTGCCATAATACCGCAATTCTCAATCCCGACTCACCGTACGAAACCCGGGCATAAAAATATATCATCTAAGGCTCATAGGCCACCGAATACTCCCTCAATTACCCCAAATGCACCACATTAGAAATACTTACCCTGAAGAGACTTCCTACGAATTTAAAGTCATTACCTTCACTTTCCTGATACTGATGGATAGAATTCATGATAATGCAAATACACCACAAGACTAGACACCTTTCCCGTAAATCTCAGTTCTAGCCCTTCTCACACCTTGAATATCCTCGATCGCTACATATAACCTTGAATCCGTCTGAACCATTTTGGAACGCCATTTACTCTACGAAATTTCAGTTACACTAACCAAGTAAACAGAACGACCTGACCCCGCTTGCAATCCACATACTAGGAAAGTAATCCACACATTTGGAGCAACAATCAAGCTCATACACTGCACACACTAACCTTTAAAGTAAAACTCAATCATTCAATAAATTCCATTATCCGTAAGGTACATTACAACCTGTATCGAAGAATTTCCCGTTACTCGAGCCATTCCCAGACTCCACCTCTGCAGGGCAATAACTGATTCACCAACATACCTCGAACCGAAACCAATACAACACATAATTGTGTAATCAACTTATCAATAACGAACTCCCCGACTTGGCTCAAAGCCAAGGATCAAGACAAACAAGACCATGCCCACACATTATCACTGCCACCATGCTGTGGTGGGATTCAACTAAATTCTCCATAAGTTTATATGACCCAAATCATTTAACACTCAAATCAATTTCCAATCTCGCATCCAGCATTGTGATGGTCATGTCAACTCCCACAAGCGATCTAAACTCAAATTGCAACATGCATCATTTATTGATAGAGAGAACTTACTACAGATAAACATAAGGGTCACATACCTCAGGACAACCCGCAGGAGATACCCCTACCTGTTAAATATCAAAATCTTATCTCCCTATACACTTCCGAATATCATAGCTATCACACAATCACTATACCTTTCTACAGTAGAACACAACCACTGCCTGCCCTCGAGACATCCCATAAGCGGTATAAGAACCTGAAGCTGATGGTAATACTAACACTGGAGCTATGGTTCAGGAATTCTTGAGCTTCTGGAAGCTCTACTTACACTCGTCTGACCACATAGATACCTTCGCTGGACACCACGTGTCCTTAGAATGCTACTGAACTAAGCCAACAATTCACACTTGGAGAACTTCGCACAAAGCTTCTCCTCCCTATACCCTTGTAATACCATCATCAAATGACGAGTATGCTATCCCTGGCTATGAGAGTATGGCAGGATGCCATTAATAAATACAATACAAAGGGGTTATAAAACGACTGAATACACCGTCAACCAAATACATGAACGCTGCTGGGTCATCGGTCAACCCAAAAGACATCACCAGGAACTCATAACACAACAGAAAAATCTACTTCGCTCTACAACTAAGCCACACGAGAGGTCCTTCAATACACTCACAACTCGAAGCCATATTCTAATTCAATATAGATGTCAAATACTTAATGGTTCTTTCCACATTTCCCGCTAGTCCATTCTTGCCACAATCAAACAACCTAAACACATCTAACTATCAATCAAACTCACCACGTAGTCATCTAGTCACAAAGTTCCATCAATAAGGACACCCACGGACATATAAGTCCCTAATACATATGCTCACGCAAATGAAATCTCAGCACTCAAGCTACAGACAAAAATCTGGCATCAGGTCCTCCAGACTAGCCCCTAGCATGCTAAATTCACATCCCGATCATGGAAGTCACAAACCATCGGTGCACGGCTGATACCGAGCGCTCACGTGCGCGCTTGAATACATGAAAGGAGTTCAAATAATTACGCTTCAGGTTGAATCAATGGATTCGCACGACAAGAGTTCAAGAATGTGAGATTTTTTCCTAAAGGTTTTGCAGCCTCTCGAAGATAAGTACAGACGTCTCCGTACCGATCCGCAAGACTCTACTAAACCTGCTCATGACTGGTAAGACCTATTTAACCTAGCGCTCTGATACCAACTTGTCACGACCCATTTTCGGAGTCGTGATAGCACCTGTCGTGGAACCAGGTAAGCCACCCATTTTATCTAACTAAATACAATTTCCCATATAATGCCCTTTTTAACAAGTCTGAAATCAATAATAATAATAATAAATTCAATATTTTTGGGAAAACCAGTTTATAAAATTCAAAAGACACAAATCCTACTAACCCCGGATCCTGTGTCACACAGTCATGAGCTGCTAATACTTAATACAACCAAAAGAAATGACTGACATAGTCTGAAAATAAATGCGACAGGTAGAAAGGAAAAAGAAGACTCGATCACGGTCGCCAGCTGCTACCTCGTCAACTCTGATAAAACGGTTGTGCTCACTGACCCGAGCTGAATTCTGTTGTACCTGGATCTGCACACAAGGTGCAGGGGGTAACCTGAGTACACCAACTCAGTAGTAACAAAACCAAACTACGGCCTGAGAGGTAGTGACAGACTAAACCTCCGATAATTCAAACAACAGTATATAAATTGGACATGACAGTAATATGTCAGGAAATAAACACGATGCATCAAGATATGTCTATAAATCTGCATACTAGCATGAATGCATATAGAACCAAGAATGATGTATACTCAGTAATCGCTCTCTCATAAGGTGGTCCACTCAGTACTAGAATACGTCCTTCCTGCCCAGGGAAGTCCATCCCAGATATTACATAAACACAAGTGACGCAACCACCAAGTACTGAGGAAAAAGGCCGATCCAGCCCCCACGGAGAAAATCCATCTCCGGAACATAATAACCACGGAGAAAATCCATCTCTAAAACATAATGCTCGGACAAATCCATGTCCAGGAAAATCCATCCCTCAATATCTGTGCGCTCACTGGGGGGGTGTAAAGACTCCGGAGGGGCTCCTTTCAGCCCAAGCGCTATATCAAGCCAACGAAGGCATGATTCCAGGATCGCTGCGGCGTGCACTCTGACCTCATAACTGTCTCAAAACCAGGCTCCAAGCCTCACTCAGTCAGTACCTTCCAGTATCACTCACCATGTTCTAACATATGAAAATCAGCCCAAACCAATGATAATATAGAATAAACAAAGCAACTTACGAGACTGAGTCATGAAACATATACTATAACAGGACTGAGTACATGAAAACAATAATCATAGATAGAGACAACAATAATCGACAGTTCCAGTCTGAACATATCGGCGTGAAGCCTTAACATTTATACTTAGCGTGATTTCTATTTCATTCAAGGTAATTACCACCTTCACAGTACAAATATCAATATGAGATAACCATTAGACAGGGCCATGGGATAAGCCAGGCTACAAATATTTGGAGTACGCCCGCATGCCCGTCACTTGGCAAGTGCGTCACCTTAATTAACATCAAATATTAGATAGTTTGGGGTTTCGAACCCTCAGTTCCAAGTTTGGAAGCGTTACTTACCTCAAGACCGACTAATACACTACTCCGCAGTGCCCTTGCCTCTAAATTTGGCCTCCGAATGCTCCAAATCTACCAACAATCAGATGTATATCATTATAATATGCTAAGGAACTAATCCCAATCGTAATGTATAAAAAATACTCAAAAATTCCGAAATTGGTCAAACCCGACCACCGGGCCCGCGTCCCGAGATTCAAAAATTTTTATACCAAACTTTTCTTCATCATCTCACGAGTTCGTACATATAAAGAACACTAAATTCGGAGTCCAAATGACCCCTTAAATCACCATTTTAAAGATTCTTAATCCCAAGCCCTAATCACCCAATTTACACTGATTTTTCCCTAATTTCCACTATAATTCCGAAGTTTAATCACATATAAACGAGTTTAGAGTCCAAAAATCTTACCTTGGTGAAGAACTATCGAATCCCCTCTTCAAAACTCTTCCAAAAGCTTCAAACCCGGATGAAATATTGAGAAAATGACTAAAATTCGCGAAGGCACGTTTTTATACCTTCTGCCCAGTGGGTCTGCACCTGCGACCACTTACGCGCACCTGCAGAACCGCACGTGCGAATCCCAGATGCGCACCTGCGGAAAATCCCAAGAACTCTAATTCCGCACCTGCGATCGACCTCTCCGCACATGCGGCCTCGCAGGTGCAGCCAATACCTCGCACCTACGAAAATCCCCTCACTTAGCCAAATTCCACACCTGCGGTGCTACGTACGCTTCTGCGGTGCCACGTCCGCTCCTGCAGAACCGCACCTGCGGCTCCCCATCCGCAGGTGCGAAAACACCAGCAACAGTAACATCAGCAGTGACAAAACCATTCCAAACTCCCCGTTAGCCATCCGAAACCATCCTGAGCCCCTCGGGACCCCAACCAAACATACCAACGCATAATATATGATCATTCAAACTTAGTCGAGTCTCCGAAACATCAAACATAACATCAAAACCCCAAAAACAAATCGAATTCAAGCCTATGAACTTTGAATGTTCTAAATTCCACCAACGATGTCGAAACTACCCAAAACAACTCCGATTGACCTGAAATTTTGCAGACATATCAAAATGACATTACGAACCTGTTCCAACTGTTAGAATTCTATTCCGAGCCCGATAGCCTATTTTTCACTGCCAACGTTAAATCGCCAAAAACTAGCTTTCATCAATTCAAGCCTAATTCTACACCGTACATCACAAAAATATTCCGAACACACTCCTAAGTCTCAAATCACATAACGAAGCTATCCGAGCCACAAAATCCGCATTCCGAGGTTGTTTCTCAATAAGTCAACTCTTAGTTGACTTTTCTCATTATAAGGCGATCTTTAAATACTAAGTTACTGAATTCCCATTTAACCATTCTGATTTCAAGCCTATCGACTCTAACACATCAATAATAGAATAACCAATCCATGACAAGTCAATGACAGGAATACAAATGCAAGTTCTAAGTAACGACAGACCGGGTCGTTACAAATAGCCGTTTATATAGTTTCATACGTTAAGGTTATACGTATCGGCCAATGGTAACTAAGTAATTCCACCGACTAAGGTTGTAGTAGTCATATGATCTATGATAATTACATCGGTCATTGCGATCCATAGTAATATAATAGACGTTTATATAATTTCGTACATTAAGGTCATATGTATCGGCCAATGGCAACTAAGTAATTCCACCGACTAAGGTTGTAGTAGTCATATGAACTATGATAATTACATCGATCGTTGCAATTCGTAGTAATATAATAGCCGTTTATATAGTTTCATACGTTAAGGTCATACATATGACCTTATTTATATAATAGTAAATATATAATTATATATATATTTTTGGTTAATCTTAATTATAATAAAGGAAAATCATGATAATAAAATAAAAATCATGATAATAAAAGAAAAATCATATTTTTTGTATTCTAGCTTTTTTATTAGGAGGGAAAACAAGATGGCATCTTTGGAGTCAAATGTTAAATAAAATTTTTGGAGGGAAACAAAGTGAAAAGTAAAAATACATCGTTTGGAGGGAAATTGAAAGTTTTTACTCTTTATATATCTCTTAAACACAAGAACAACATATCTCCAACTCTCTAAGCAAAATAAATACTTTAAACAAGAATGTGGACAGATGGATCGAAGAAGAATTCTATCCATGATTTCGGATGAGAGTTCCCAAATCGTACATTAGGCATGATTATCTGGTAATTTTATTTTTTTAAAATTTTCATGATTTGTTAACTGTTTATTATCCCAACTAGCAATGAACCCTAAATACTGTCTTTACACTATGTTCTTGCAGTTTCTTCCAAAGAGTATATGTGGCTATTTTCCTCCTATTTCGGTTAACACAACTCTTCGATGTAATGGGAAGGAGTGGTATGTGACTCTCACAAGTGGTGTTCGGAGAAGACTCATCAATAGGTGGAAACAATTTGTTGTCGATAATAATATTAAGAAAGGGAATGTTGTTCTCTTTGAACTAGTTCAGGCTACATCAGGGGCTGTGATCTTCTCTGTTCAAGAGCTAGGATTAATTAATGCTTAGCTTGATAATTTCTCAGCTTTAGTTTTTTTTTTATTAATCCAGTCACTATCTTCATAATATTGTTTGTCTTTTTTCATTTATTAATGTTATATTTATTTATTTTAATAAGACTAAACCTAAACCTATATCCTAACCCCTAAACCCTAAACCTAAACCTGAACGAACCTACACCTACACCTAAACCTAAACAAGGATAAAATAATTTTACATGGATTAATCTAGACTTCTAAGATCAAGAATACTATATGGCAGAAGCGAAAAAAAAATCCAACATCTGTGAATTGCATGTCACTATATGGCAGAATTTTTTTAAAAAATAAAAAATAAAATAAAAACCAAAATGTGTATAAGCGGATGGATAAAGACAAGTTCCTATAATTAATTTTAGTCATAGAGGAGAGTAATGGTTGCATGGAGGATTTTAATGGTGCATAGAGGAGTGAAATCGACTACTAGGGGAAGTGTAATGGTTGCATCAATGAGTGGAAGATGCTACTGGAAAGTGTAATGGATGAATAGTGGAGTGGAAGGGGATGCTATGGTGTGTTATATCCGCATTGGGAACTGTAATGGTTGCATAGGGTCTCTACAAATAGATAAGTCCTACCGGGAAGTGGAATAGTTTTTATAATTGCAAGATTACCATATAATTCTCCCTATATATTTCGGAAATTCGGAAATATGGCAGACCTACAAAGCTCAATCAAACTTAAACTTCTACTACAACTAAGCATAGCTATGGACAGTATTCCCACAAAGAAAGCAGTAGAACAACCACTACATGGTTCGCCAGTCAGTCACAATATTCTCTACCCAGATCTGAAGCATGACTTCACTAAGCTGAAGCGTGAGGTCAATGAACTGATCGAGAGGGTTGTACGTGATTCAAGTGTTGACTACTTGAAAGGTTGATGTTGGAAGAGCATCCTCTTACTCTCTCTATGCTATGCTTGACGATATGCCCGTACCCTCAGTCCAGAATGGTGCCAAGAGCAATTCAGTCATTGTCATCACTAGCGATACTGAATCCGTTTCCAAGACCTCCAAATCTCTTTCAGTTAACCAGAATATCGAGTAGTGTGTGTGTTTTGTTGGTTGCAAGTTTATCTACCTCCCTGACCTATGGTGTTGTTGCTTTTATTTTCCTGTTTTGCTGATGTTATCCTCAATTATCATATTAATCAATGAATTTTTATGTTTTTAATCTTTTTTTTCTTAATAATCACATTTGATTCAAGTTAACAAAACAATCATACTGTCTTCAATATTTCAACTGTTCTTTTATGCCTAGTGACATGAACGTAACATTTGTAAAGATTAATTTAAGTCCGTTAAAATTGGTCAATTTTTTTTCCAGAATTAATATTGTTGAACTTATGACACCAACCTTGGACAATAGGAAAATGTATTGACAATAAAAATGAAGATAGTTGAGTATTTGAAGATGCAATACTGAACTTATGAAGATATTTGATGAGTACTTGAAGATATATAATTGATTACTTATGACTCAAAGTAGTACGAATTAAACAGGTACAAAATGATAACACTTTGACAAATTAACACTTCCGTTCAATTCATAATATTTTTTTTATATTTGATGAGTACTTGAAGATATATAATTGATTACTTATGAATCAACATAGTACAGATTAAAACAGTTGCAAAATGACAATACTTTGACAAATTAAAACTTCAGTTCAATTCATAATACTTTTTTAAAAAAAAAAATGAACAATCAAATGAACAATTTTGAAATCTTCATCCCTACAAACATTCCAGCTAACAACACAGATGACATAACACTTTCTCTACTGTCTCCTTCAACCCCAACATCACTTTCATCAACAAAAGAACTTGAAGATTGTTTTTCACTGGCAACATTTTCTTTTTGGAACTCATTGAATGTTGCTACTGCTTCATCATACGATTTGTAAGACTTGAAGATGCTTCCTTTGAAACCTATGACCATAGGAGCACACTCACACCAAGAGTTATATAATCCGAGTTTTTTACCACGGAATACCACATACACCTTCGACGATGCCGATATATTATTATCAGCTTGAGATCCATTTCTAAACTCTTTGAACGCTGCTATGGCTTCATCATACGTTTGAAGGACTTGAAGATGCTGTCCTTGACACCAATAACCATAGGAGCACACTGATGCCAATAGTTGTACAATCCAGGCCTCTTACCGCGAAACACTACATAAACCTTTGAAGCATTATTCCTCTTCCAGTGGTCCATTGCTTAATCTAACAATAAGAAAAGATAAGAGATGAAGAAGGAGAAAACAAATTAAAGATAGACATGTCAATGGGGGCTGTAAAA
The DNA here is from genome assembly GCA_005239505.1 of Nicotiana paniculata. Classification (NCBI taxonomy): domain Eukaryota; kingdom Viridiplantae; phylum Streptophyta; class Magnoliopsida; order Solanales; family Solanaceae; genus Nicotiana; species Nicotiana paniculata. Next base: position 12,790 of record ML315542.1, read on the forward strand.
GCTTCTTGGTTGAAGCACTCTCTATTTAAGTGTTAGGGTTAGAAAGTATATAGTATTTTTTTTAGTTTAGTGATACAGTAATATAGAAATTGAAATACAATAATTTAATCGTATTTTTTTTAGTATACTATGCGTGTATTTTAGTGTATTGGTATAATACATGTATATGAGTATAAATTGCTTTATAAAAAATAGTGTAGCATGCATGTGAAAATGTGAAAGAAGCATGAGGAAGGTAAGATCATTAAACTAATGAGAGAGAATTAGAGGGAAAACAATAAAAAATACTAAAGGGTATATTTGGAAAACGAAAATGCCTAAATATCAATTATACCCTTAAAAACCGTGCGAAGTTACCATAATACCCCTAGTTGGGACGTTTTGGCCAAAACGAGTTTGGCCAAATATATTTTCCATTTGGCAAAATCTATGCCCAAATGGGTCGTAAGTTTGAGTTGTTTTTGAAGTTTTGTGAGTGATTTGAGTGAAAATATTATTTTTGAAGTTTTTTAAATTTTTGAAAATTATAAAAATGTATTTTCAAGTGAAAATTGAAAATTTCATGAACAAACATTAATTTCGAAAAAAATAAATTTTTTTTGGAATTTTTTTTATTTTTTATTTTTTATTTTTTATGTCCAAACGGACTCTTACAGAAAGAAACTTTATTATAGGGTAAAGGCAAAAAGGAAACTTCTTTTACGGAAAAGGCAAAAAGGAAAAGAGAAGTGGAGAACAAAATTAGGAGGGAGGAGCAATATAATACTATAGGGTACACATGTGGAGGCACATGAAAGAAAGCAGCAAAGAGTAATCACCAAAACTTCTCTTTTCCAACGAGAAGCCAGGTATGCTTTAACGAGCTTCAAGAAACTTTTCATTATTATAATTATTACTGTAACGTATTCCTGTTTCATTCTTGTGTTCAAACAACTATGATTACACTTTAGCTAATCTTTACTCACTCAATCGATTTTAAAAATAGGATCAAACTGTTACTCGAAAAGTTGCTGTTTCTTTTTTGTTTATTTTTGTCTCCCTATCTGATCGTATGCTTTTGTAAACAGGTCCTCTCGGCAAACTTATACTCCCTCCGGTTGTGTCCAGTTTTCTTTTTTATTTTGGTTCAAAATAAGTATTCAGTTATATTATCAAGAAAAAATTCAATTTGTTTTTATTTTTTTACCCTTATGTGATTATCCCTAAAAAACTTTTCTCGCTCCTCACTATAATTATGTGACCAATACTTTAATAAGGGTAGTTTAGTCATACTAGGTCTTTTTGCATAAGATTTAGTAGTTTCTTAATGAGCATGCTAAAAGAAAACTGGACACTTATTGTGAACCGAAGGGAGTATATGGTAAAATATGATATGCTAAGTAATTGCATAAGAGAATGACACGTGGAGTCGAAAGCAGGAGATAACTCGGTCACGATTTTTGAACCCCTCAAAGTGTTTGAACTCTTTCTTGCAACGATCCAGAGTTTGGTACATTTCTGCTACAATCATTGCAACAATAGTATATGTTTGTCCTTCGATCCCTTCCATTAAACCTTTGGTTACCATGGCTAACCTAGTGTGAATCCTGTCCCCTTGGCTTGGAAACTCTATTATAGTTAGAAAACAGATGATGAATACGAAAACCTTACGATGAGTCCAACCAGGGAGGTGATGGAGAATTTGTCATGAAAAATATGATAAGATTTGATGTGTCCATATCGTTCGTAGAGGAAGTCAAAGGGTATGTAGGACTTCTTCAAGCATGCCAAGTCATCATTCTTTCTCAGACCCATCATTTTCAGAAATCCCCTACGAGTGCGATTTTCTGGAACCAACAAACCGGGACTATCCCAGGGTAGTCCAGCGAATCCTCCTATTTCTCCTAGAGAGGAGTCATTTCTATATTTCTAAAACGGAATACAACCCTTTCTCCGTCCTAGAACATGGTAGCAGCCTCGATCAACATGTTATTTGGCTGGATGTCTAATAAGTAGGGTAAGTTTCCGAGAACCCTTTTCACGTGATTTTTGTCGCTTGGCGAAAGGTTTTTGTTTAACCAAAGAATTAGACTCTTTGATTAAAGATTATTTTTAAGATGAACACGGGTTACTGATAATCAAGGAAATGGAGAAAAATGAATAACAGACAATATTGCAGAAATATAGAAAAGCGAAGTCAATTATATTAGAGAATCAGATGCCCTTACAACCTGTATTCCCCTCCCTTATATAGGAGATTCCTATAATGTACAACTCTTGCTATGGTTGCTCTAATGACTAATTATGACATTAATGAGACATTACAAAGGATAACGGTAATTGGGGTATGGTTACATATCGTTCGAGTAATCAATTGTAGGTCTTTGAATCTGCCCGTAGCTTTGTCTAGATTCATTCTAACCATGCCTCTCTCCTATTTTGATCAAGTTGATTTTCCCGTGGCTGATAAGCTCGAGGTTTTACCGAATCGTGCCTCTTTGTACCGTACCTCTTCAAAGAATCACATCTAGCTGTCGCGTTTTCCTGTGTTCACGTGACTGGCTGAGTTGTCAAAAACTGGCTTACGTGTGAAACTCTTTTTTACCAATACAGATAGTCCCCCCACTTACCATATATTTAACGATTAATATTTGGTAAGTGGATATCCATTTATGGCGGGAATATTTTGCCGCCGCTTTTCCTCGAATCATTGTATCCTTCTCTGCACCATAGGCGTCGTTTGCCACTTCCATTTAATGCTCATACCACGTGTGTATTGGTAAAAAAGAGTTTCGCACGTAAGCCAGCTTTTGACAACTCAGCCAGTCACGTGGACACAGGAAAATGCGATAGCTGGATGTGGTTCTCTGAAGAGGTACGGTACAAAGAGGCACGGTTCAGTAAACCCACGAACTTATCAGCCACGAGAAACTCAACTTGATCAAAACGGGAGAGAGGCACGGTCAGAATGAATCTAGGCAAAGCTATGGGCAAATTCAAGAACTCGCAATTGATTACTCGAACGTTATGTAACCGAACCCCAATTACCATTATCCTTTGTAACGCCTTATTAATGTCATAATTAGTCATTAATGAGTAACCATAGCAAGTGTCGTACATTATAAGAATCTCCTATATAAGGGAGGGGGATACAACTTGTAAAGGCATCTGATTCTCAAATACAATCAACTTCGATTTTCTATATTTCTGCAATATTGTCTATTATTCATTTTTCTCCATTACCTTGATTATCAGTAACCAGTATTCATCTTAAATAAGCTTTAGTCAAAGGGTCTAATTCTTTGGTTAAATAAATTGGTTCCGTTGCCAGGGATCTGATAATCTTTGTTTACTTTTCAAGTGATATCCTCTGAATCATGTCAAGCCCCAATGACAACAACCAGCAAAGGAGTGGAACCCCAGTTCCATCGCTTCAGGAACCCCACGTGGTTCGAGGGAACAATCCCCAAAAAGATCCAATAACAACAATGGTGATAATGATCAAACTGTGGAACAATAACGTGTAAAGCAAATGATTGCAGAGTATGTGAGCCAAGCTTTGCAAGAATTTGCGAGAGGATTACCGGCAACGTTACCTACACCGCCGACGCCACCCCCAATAACACCATCACCATGGAAAATCCTCAATCTGGGTTGGCAAACTCAGGAAGAGGAGATACTCCTAATGAATNACGCCACCCCCAATAACACCATCACCATGGAAAATCCTCAATCTGGGTTGGCAAACTCAGGAAGAGGAGATAATCCTATTGAATATCTCAAAACGAGACCAGGTATATCTAATAACTCAGAATTATAAAATTTACTGCTAACCATGCAGAAACAGATAAAGGAGCAGAACCATCGCATCGAACAAATTCCTGGAGTACCACCTATCATCAAAGGCATCGATGTTGATAGATATTCTCAGCAACCTTGGAAACCAAGTGCGGCCCTCTTGCCTATAACCAAGAAGTTTAAAATGCCTGACGTTCCCAAATATGATGGAACAACTGACCC